>DWLR01002965.1:0-14367 GCA_018246295.1 Papilio alexanor hazarajatica | reverse complement strand
GTTATGGGGGTAATAGATATTGCTGATTCTGCCTAAACTTGATTTTTTGAACTATTTTTAATTTTTTGTTTGTGTCAATTTTCTTGGCCGAAAGTGTACTGATCTGGTTATAAATCCCCGAACCGCTGGTCGTCAGGTATAACGGTGCGGACCTGTCGGCCGACGTACGCTCGGACCTCACTACACTGCGGGACACAATTATGCAAATTAATCGATCCCAAATATATCCAACCGAAAACTCGCACAATTCAAAAACAGTGATTACAATTAGTCACCAAAAGATGATATTGTTTGCTTGGGGTACTATCCAGTTATGGTATACCATCGCCTGGATATCACTTATTATTTAATTAGTCAACCTCTCCAGTAATTGCAATTTCAATAGTGGTAGAGTTCGCAACAACAACATCTCTTGTTGACTGAAGACAGGCGTGAAGTAGAAGTATTCTGCGTTTCGTCTGAGGAGTGAGTTGCCAGAGGCCTAATTTTGATCCTCTTTCTTTTCTAATAAGGAATGGGTGGGAAGGGAAAGAGAATTTGACGGGGATGAAAGGATGGATAGGAGAAAGAAATATCAATTTTTCTGTCTATCTGTCCCCTCCTCTGTCTAATAAAGGTAGGCAACGCATCTGCAACGCGCAAATGGTTGTTGCAGATGGCTATGGGTAGCGGTCACTTGGTTACTTCTTGCTCGTTTACCACTTTATATTATAAAAAAATTACAGCGAAAAGAAGCACTTATCTAGTTTCAATAATGTAATATTGCACTACTTCGAAAAATTTACGAAAAAAAAACCAAATACAATCTAACTTTCAAACAAACTTTCAGTGGAAAAACTCGACAAAAATCAAAAGTTATAGTTAGTCTTATTACCATTTATTTGTTAATATCTATATTTATTGCGCTGTATTGTTCTTCAAGAAGGGCTCGCTTAATGTTAAGCGAACCTACAACCATTGAGCATGTAAGCATAGAATTATGAATGTAGAAGAAACGAGAGAGATGTGCCAGAGCTATCATACAATTGAAATCCGCACTTACTGCCTACCCTTGTAGATCACAACGCTAACTTTCTGATTATTTATTCTGAGCAGATAGGCTTCAACTTCATCTAATCTTTAATCGTCTGCACTTTATATCTCTGCATCAGTTAGTTCAAAGGCAACACAGGAAGACTGCTTTCTCTACAACAATAAAAAAACGGTTCCGCACCATTGAACCCACACCACATCGCCTACCATACAACACAATTAATAACGCCATGTTATGTAAAACTTACCGTTAGAACATACAAAAAAAACTTGAACGAAATCATTCAAAAATAAACCGTAGTGTTTAGAGAGCAAGGTTCACATTTATTTTTATTGTTTTCCGTTTAGAATTACTGCCGTGAAATCCGGGCCGGCATTGATGATTATCCACGCCGTGTTTTCTCTAAGTTTACTTAATTCGTAAATGGTACACGAGTTTTAACAATCGTCAATTGTAACAGGACCGTCTAACGATATGCCCCAGTTTTAAACAATTGGGGACATAATTGTTGTTATATCTAGTGGACATTCCACTCCGTGTATCATATCTAATTTAATTTAATTGTTAAATTTTGTAACTACAGACTGATGGACAGTAAATCTCTTGCGATATACATGTGTTGTTATGAATTACTAAAATTATAGTCCATACTAATCACAATGGATCATCATATCTTTTATATTTTTTAATCGTTTGCAACACGTAAACATTCTTATTGTTATTCAGTTATCTCTGACTGATTCTCTTTAATTGGTATTCCTTAGTTAATTTTAGATATAAAGACTATTTTATAAGACATTTTTATTATATTTTTTTCTCTTCAAAGAAGGAAAATCTTCTCTTCCGTAACACAGAAATCTTGTAAGACATGTATGATATCTCATAAGTAGACTTCGATAATGCTGTCTTGTACAGTACTTCAGTGGGTTACCTCAATGAAGTACCTTTACAATAGAGTAGAAGACAGCACGATGGAAAAACACCATTAAACACTAAACTTAGTTCCGGTGTACACAATAGCACTAGAAAAAGCTCTTCCCATAATGGTCATGGTTGTCATAAACACAATTCCTTATTAGCGTGGCACAGGACAAATCAACTCATAATAAAAGCGTGTATCATGGGAAACCGCCGTAGCGTTCCGTCAAACGCAACTCGTTTGTTGCGGCCTTTAAATACGCGTCTTTATAAGCGGAGTGAGTTTTCAATGCGAAATCTTATAAAGGTGAGTTTTTGTTTATTGTTGTTATTGTTTTATTATTTAACTTTTATATAATAAGGACATCAGATCAGCTATAATTAGAAAGGAAGTTGTCCAAAATACTTTGGTTTCTTTGGCCTTGAGAAAGTTTTCGCGTCTGCATAAACGAATTTTAGTAAATTTTTGTAAAAGCGATGAAAATTGTCAATTGGAACTATGTAATCTTTTACAAGATACGTCGTTACGAGCAATATTTTGCATTCTTATTTATATCTAACTAGTTAATATTTGGGGGCCATCTTTCCGCAACTCCACGACTAGCGCATGCTGCATTTTGGGTGTATTTATCTAACTATAATTTTGTTAATGCATAACTCACACACAAGACTATAAGTACAGTAGATCAGCTTAAATAACAAGGCTATAAGTTGCGTCATATATTTAAAAGTTCTTCAGAATAAAATATTTTAATTGTTTCATTTAATGTAAAGAGAAAGTTTTGTTAGTAAGTTATAAATCGTTAATACGACGTTACGTATATTGTTATGCATTTATTTTATGTATTTATTTACTTATTCAATCTTTATAGTTTTTCAAAAAGGGCTGACTTAATGCCTTCTCTCACAGTCAACCCCGGGTGTGATGAGAAACTGAGTGCAAGTCTGGAACGACAAAGAGTGAATAACGCAACTGTTTGTAAATTACATTATTTTATACATATGTAAAACATTCACTCCCATATAATTTTAATTTTCACAAGTAATGTTAATTAAGCCGCACATTTTATTATATCCAGAAATGTATTCTAGCCTATCTACTATATTACTCGCTGATTTTGTGGCCCAACACGACCCTCCTTATTTGTCTACAAACCGAACGAGTACAGTTAGACGCAATATTATCTCAACAAGCACAATAGAGTTAATCGTGCGATAGAATCGTGATGTAGAGTCAACACAGCACGACGGACCTATTGAAAATTTTTATATTTCACAAATTAACGTCGTGACGCGAATGCAAGATGAATCTATCAGTTTATTGTGCAGACTGGATGTCTCTTTTGAGAAGTTATGACTCCAAAACGTACGTTCTAACTTCTTAACACTATCGATTTGACTACTGTAGATTTTCGAGTGTGTAGACTAATACGGGCTGATGATGACGATAATAGTGCGTATCACATGTTTTTTTTTTTTTTACAAGAAGGTGGCAAACGAGCGGTCACCTCAGAGACCGCTACCCAGAGATCAACAAGCATTTGTGACTTGGAAATGCGTTGCCTACCTTTAATATAATAGAAACAGGAGGGGATGGACAGAAAAATTGACATTTCTTTCTTCTATCCATCCCCCTCCCCGTCAAATCCTCTTTTTCGCTACTCTAAGGCTTTTATAGTTATAAAATTCACATACCTAACTGTACAAATGTATATATATGTGTGTATATATATATAAATAACCCTAAAGTAATAAACATTCATAACATTTCATGTGGATAAAAAAACACCATCTAATTAACACAATTTTCGAACAATTTATTGCGAGATTAAACATTCAGTTTCTAACCTCGATTCAGGTATAAAACGGTATTTGGCGAGTGAATATCACTTTCGTATATTTAATCGGGTAAAGCTTAAGGGGTCGTCAGACGCGTTACACAAATCCGCACGTGTGAACAACCTTCGACTCGGGCGAAACTGTTATGCAACTCATTTTCCGTATAAAACAAACTGTATCGCGTAACTTCGTTATGTTGTGGCCATGTCTTGTATGTAACGAGGATATTCCTTAAAATCGAAAAATAAAAAGCCACGCAGCCAAACAAATTAAAATTATGCCAAACCTATCGTTCTACACATACTAGGGGTTTTAAATATAGCTCATATTTATAATAAATGTAAACCACAGTATACATACCTAAAAGCTGTAATATATTATATTCCCCCACACAAATGTTTTATTTAGATTTTGAGTTAAATAATTTTGATCTCAGAGACTAGAAAATATTTAAATAAAATATTTTAACTCCTAGTGCTCTATTTTCAACTTGTTTTTTAGGTTGTACATTTTACAAACATTTTGTCTAACTCTATACACTGACCACAATTTTTAAATAATAGTAATTTCATTAATTTCTTAAATATAATTAATAATAATATATTATAATAGCATTAAATTATATAATAAATAAAAATCGAAAAATTAAAAGTCCAACTCCACTATTACTCCAACACATGTATTCATTTTCACTAGAACTCGGTCGACACTATTTAGAATCTTCATTGGTGGCAGATCGTTGGTCTGCTGGACATAGGCCTCCCCCGTTGATCGCATCATTGGGGGAAATGTGCCATAATCGCCACGCTTGGCAGGTGGGTTGACGATCGCAGTATGTTCCACCGTACTGAGAAAAGAACGCTGCTGCCCGTCCTCCGATGGTCTTTACATCCAGACTCAAGACAAACAGACATGTTCAAGCACACAAATGTTTGACACGACCTGCGGCGTGAATAGCAAGTCTCTTACCACTGCGCCAACCGGTCAGTCCAAAATTATTCACCATGTATTCAAAAAAAAATCTATCCCAATAAATCTCTGTAAGAACTGGCAACCCTAACGTTTAGCAATGTTAAGGTCAACGTACACAAACAATAGCAGTTAGTTGATGTAATTCCAAAACACCGCGTTACGCGCCGGTAACAATAGTGGACTATATGGATGGACTGTAATTGCTAGAACAACTGCTATCAGTAAATTTTCCAAATTCGCCCATAAATGTTTGTACATACCTAGCCGACTGATTTACTGAGGCACAGCAGAAACACTGGTCGCCGATATATAAGTTATTCGATTTTACCAACTTACGTACTTACGTATAGTTTGTTTTAATCTCTCGTAAAATGTGCGGGTCGGAGCGCTAATTTATTTAATTTTTTAAACATTAAATGCAATTTCACCGACTTATTTTACGAAAAGTGTCAAAAGGAAACTTGTTAATTTAAAAAAAGGACAGGTTGTCAATTCACTTGTATTTCTTTTATTTTTTACCTCAGAACTTCATCACTGTAACGGATTTCCACATTTTTTTTAAATATCCTTGAGCCTTGGGGTCCGAAGAAATACCGAAAACTGAAGTATTGGTAAACTTAAAGACAAGCCCCGTTTGGTTTTAATGGACTTGTAACGAGACGTCCCGTTACTGTAAATGACTTCATTACTTGTGAATAAAATTATATAAATTTGAATTCGGTTTTGATTTTCTCACAAAATTAAAATATTATTACATCAAAAATTGATAGTTTGTTCTTTGTACAGAAGTCAACTTATTCTTAAAAAAAAATACATATTGCCGCATAATACAGTTAGAATATTAATATCTTTTCACATAACCTATCTAAGATATAAAAACTTATAAGACAGTTTGCTTTTAAATTGGGTGACTAACAAATAAAGATTGGGCAAAAAATATAATGTAAGATCAGTTCTGATTTCTCAATATTTACCCGTTAAAACAAACAAATAATACCTAGTAGTCATTCTCTTTAATCCTTTCCTTTGAACGACGAATCTTACAGAGTATAGTCTTTTAAAACTTTTACTTTTAAATGCATTATATCTCACTTAAGAACTTATATACGGTATTTTATATATATTTAAATAAAATTTATATTTATAAAATGGTCTTAAATGGATTAGTGTCTAAATATGACCATTCAGGTCATATTTAGACACTAATCCTCGGTTGAATGCAAAACATAAGCAATAAATCGCTCCTTTTCCGTCAAAAGCATTCTGTTTGATAAAAGCGCCATTAGTAAGACGTAAGGCTTGTTACACACTATAGTTATGAAATGAATTTGTTTTCTCCAAAATACATCATGACATAACTCATGAAACATTGCAACTAATGAGCCGGAGACTGGTGTCCTAACTAGGGTGGTGGCTCTCTGTAATGGATCGCCACGCCCTCGCCCCACGGATTATAGGCGCAAATTTAATGTTTACAGAGTTTTACATTTGCATAGATAAAATGCTTGCATGGGATTTCGAAAAATTATTACACAATTAGTTAATTAATATAAAAGTAAAAAAATTAAAATATAAAAGATAATATTTTAAATATATATTATATAAAATAAATATATATTATATCATTATAAAAAATTACATTAATTTAAACGTAATAATTAACTTCCTATATCTTTCGTAACCCTTTTGTTTTATTTCTTATATTTGAAGAAAACCTACAGCAAAGAGTTATTTACAGATTCTCACCAGTAGATACACTATAACAAAAAAAATCATGTCGTTAAAAGAAAATAAAAAACAAAAACCCAATATTGAAAACAAAAAAAACTTTAAGTTAATTTTTTATACTAAATAGAAGAAAAAAAATGACAAACAATTAAACATTAAAAATTAAAGATAAGCCCATGCCATTACAAATCGGACAAAAAGAATTGTCGACTTATCACCTGCCTTGCCGAAATAAGCTAGTGTTGATTTTTTTTTGTGACGGACTTGTCACTGTTTGCCTGGAGGAGGCATTTACAGTTTCGCCGGGTTTAAGGTGGCAGAGCGCAGAGAGCGCTTAGCCTAAACCTCTTAGCAGTAACTAAGCTCGAGGGCTCCCTCGGAAGCCTCGGCTCAGGCCTTTACTATACATATTACCATTACTATATTATTAGTGTTGACTAGGTCTTAGTTCAGTATATTTATTAAAGCAATTACCAGCAAGCCACAAGAATGTGTTTTGAAAATAATTTGTATGTGGAACGGGAATATAGAGTACTCATCTACCTTAGGCCTCAGTAACGGCGCTCTCAATAATATTTATTTGTATAAGAAGATATGTTAAGTATACTAAAGTTGCTACCTCAGATTTAAGTACAGCTCTAGTGTAGCTACACCTTTATTAAAGCTTTTAGCACTTAATTTACTGCATTTTTATGACGTAACGGATTCGTACTAGGGTAATTTAGTATTGGTTGGAAAACAACAAACTGCCTCGCTTTGTAGCCCAAACATTATGGTCATTCTATGCCGCTACTATTCCTCGAAATATATACTGCTATAATTACAATGTAACGCAAACAGTAATTTAGGCGAATTCTTTGTTTTTTTATGATTATATCTTAATCGCTTTTTTAACGGACTGTTAACACGTCCATGAATATGAAAATGCCTACGTACATGAACACGTTCATTCTCAAGCGTTAATAATATTGTTGCGTTTTGTAAGTGCATGCGTTCTCATTATCATAATCAACCAATAGACATCTTCTATCGGACATAAAGATCGATCAAATTCACGCCGCAAAAGATCGGTCTGCCCCACAGACTGAGTGAGAGGTCATCACAATCTTTACCAGATAATCGATCTATCTTGTTTGAGACCTGTCTACAGCGTTCAGTTTGTAGCTGTAAAAAGCTTTTACCACCACTTGTTCTGTTTCCCTTTACCAACAAATATAAACTTTAACTTATCTTTTTTTGCTACGCCTCCAATAGAATAGTAGCGTTATGCTAAATCACCTTTTACTATCTTTAATAATTGAGCTGTTAAATGCAAAAAGATTTATACAGCTCCGATCAGTAGCTCCGGAGATAGATACCTTCAAACAAATGAACACTTCCAATTCAACGCAATAGTATGCAAATTTTATTAAAAACTTGATGAAGGAGTGAATAACTGATCAATGTCAAGAAGAATCGAGTTTTCGTACAAATTTGTGTCTCAAAATCAATCGTCGTCTAAACACGTCATTAACAATGATCAAAAGTTCAGACAATTTTTCTTCGTATTTGAAGAAGGTTACATCTTACATTACCTGTGTAATAGTACGAATAAATCTAATTGATGCCTTATAAATACCAGATGATACTGACGTTGTCAAAAGGACCTGAAAGGTCGTAAAAAATTTGTATACCAAGCAAAATTTTAATTATTTCCATGCAAATCGCAGAAAAAAACTTGTAAGCATTATTATCGGATTCGACATTTTTCCAACCGGTTAGGTTACAGTGACTTCCTTGCTTTGGAATTTTAAATATCTAGATTTTATCTTTTAAATATATAGAATAAATTCAACGATTTCAAGATCAAATGTCATAAAGTAAAATAAAAAAATGTTATCTAAGGAAAAACATAGTAGCACATTTTAATCTAAGCATGGAGACACAGCTTTTTACCAAACTGGTCTATGTGAAACTCGTATATAAAGTTAGTATCGATTATTACTTATTTGGTTAGAGGTAGAGGTCCATATAATACTTAAAAATCATTCCAAGTCACTAACATACGAATTTATTTTGTTCCAGATGTGACTTAAACCCACGATGGCAGCCACGGATGGCCAAGTCGTGGTCGCGGCGTCGCGCTGGGCAGACGAGGGCCATTACCTCAGAGAATTCGTCGTCAAGAACCGACTGCCGAACGTAGCCAAAATTATTAAAGGCCAGTATGGAGGACTCGGAGTACCCACCTTACCAAGCCCCGGATTACAGAGCATGGCTCTACTCGTCTCTGCGGGAAAAAGAAAGAAGATTATCGCACAAGCGATCAAATTGAAAGAGGGTAGGCGAATGGTTAGTGTCGGACCAAGACTTGCTATACCAGAAACGTACAAAGGCTACTTTGAGTTGCTAAGCGAAGAAGGAAGAGCTGTTAGATGCATCGAATCTGTGAGCGAACTAGCCAGAAGGAAACTAGAAGATGGATGCCTTGTACGAGAGCCAATAAGAGTAATTTGCGCAAAAATAGATCTAGACGGTAATGTAACAGCCGATGGAGCAAGGAATTTACCCGCCGGGGAAGTTATTATGCCGAGAGGTGAAACGTTTTTAGGGAAAAACAAGTATTTGAAGTGTACGGACACAAAAGGTGATATGATATTACTAAGTTTGGATCAGAGAGGTAAATTCTCTGCTGTCGCCAAAGAAGAGAACATAAGCGGGGTGCACACGGCGAAAACATTGTTAACCAAACGACTGCCGATAACCGTAAGACTTGTGCACGGAACACCGCCAAGAGGACTAAAAAGCGCCAGTCACTTTGTTCCAGAGCTTAGACTTCTATCTTTCTTCGAAGAGGATCACGTATTTGCATTGCCATTACAAAAGGAAGGAAATGCGTTAGTCGCTCTACCTCTTGCAGCACCTTTGAAAATGTTAAGATGCAAAAATGAGGAGCACATTAAAAACTTCATGGAGTTCTCGAGATTGGTTGAGAAATGCAACCGTTTACTTGTAGAAGTAGTCGACCGTATACACGTATTAGATGGTAAATTAGGAGATCCTAAAAGACTTCTGAACGCTCCGTTACACGCACCACCATTAATAAAAACCGGTTACTTCTTAAGGCGAAGTATGTCATCGGATAACGCTAACCAGCATAAACATATATCACGTCACAACCACATATACAGTAGCCATAGAGATGAAAATAGCATTCCCGATGAATATATAGATGAAATTGATCAAATATATGACTATGTTAGAGGATTCGCTCCACTGCCTAAGAATATAAAGGCATCTTACTCCAATGAACCGACGCGACACGAGTCTGCTCCAGCATCGCCGGCTGCCACACCAATTCATATGCCACTGATCACGGAAATCAAACCAGAACCACCACCCATAGAAACAATACCAACCAAGAAACCTCTCAACATTCAAAAAGCTGAGAAACGTACACGCAAAACCGCAATAACGCCTAAAGAAACACCTGTAACAGTTTACAAAGAAAAATGTTCCATAGCACCGGCACCGAACAATCTCCCTAAACTATATATTAAGAACAACATCAGCAATAACAAAAGCCGCATGGTCTTCAGTCAGAAAAGTCATTCCCCAACAAAGGAGACCCCTAGTCCTGTTACTAGTCCAATTAGACCCTTAACTAAAGGGGATTCCCCTATTTTCAATATAAGATACAAAAGTCTTTCAAACATACACCAGGCGATGGAACTTGATGGCACATTAGACTCGAGTCACTCAGGCGGTAGGACGTCAGGGGATTCGGGAAACGGACCTAAATTGCCGGAGAAACGATGTAGAAAACTAAGTAGACCTAAATCTCTTACTAATCTAGTTTGGGAACTTAAAGGTTGTCCGGTTGAAGCGAACGAAAAACCAAAATGTAGGAGTAAAAACGAGAGTTACAAGAAGATCGGGAACAAACTGTCTCTTGGAGCACAGAAAAGGGTGCCGACGTTGTATCTTTAAATCTTTCGGTAAGTTTTTCGAACAGACTTTCTTTCTTTATTTTATTGATTTTATTTATACTTTACTAGCTGAACCCACAATGCCACGTCAAGTAAAAAAAATCAAAATAATATCAAAGCATAGTGGAAAATGTTTCATTGTTTTACATATACATTTTTTTTTGGCCCAGAAACCCTTGCGGGCGTCCTCAGAAAACCGTACCAAAATTTCATCACAATGTAAAAAATCGCGCCGCAGGTCGTGAGTTCGATTCCCTAGACAAACAATTTTGTGTGCAAGAAACATGTCTATTTCTCTTGAGTCTGGATGTAAAGACCACCGGAGGACGGACAGCAGCGTCCTTTTCTTAGTACCGTGGAACATACTGCGATAGCTAACCTGCCTGTCAAGCGTGGCAATTATGGCACATTTCCCACCAATGATGTCATCAATGAGGCCTATCTCCAGCAGTGGACGATCATAGGCTGAGGTGGTGGTGGTGGTAAAAAATCTGATTAATGTCTTACGAACGTATAGAGGACAAAAAATTTATATAGACAAAGTTATATATTTTTTCTGCTTTGCAACCCACGATAAATCTAAAATTGACAATGTGACATTTTTAATAGGTGTCGCTTTACGTTATTTTGAGATATTCCTTACTTTCCGCTATAAACGGACTGTCTTTTAAATTACAAACCTTACAAATTCGTCGAATAACTCATACCAATTGTCATTATAGTTCACCACGGTTGAACTTTTATTACACATTTATTTTTTACATATTTATGTATTATATTTATTCTATATATTTTATCTATTTTACCAATTATTTTATTATGAGACTCACTGTTACTTTCTGCTATAACGTTTCTAAACATCTATTCAGTTCTGTCCGTCTGAATGGTCGACTGCGTCGCCGGCATTTCATCTAGGCCGGTTCGCGACGTCGTGATATGCCATGTGAGGCATTTGATGAGGAAATAATGAAGCTTCGATTAATTGCCTAACTTTACTTAGAATGTATTTAAAGTACCGTGACATATGAAGCTACCGTTATTATAATCTGTTAGGTTGGAGCAATAATTTTTCTGTAAATATGTTAACTGTAACGTTTTGGTCTTACAAGGTATATGAAAAATTAGAAGAGACTTTAGATTCTATCTAAATCCAATATCATAGGCCTATGAATTTAGTTTTAATCTATTTTAATTTTATATGCTAATTTGAAATATCGATTGCAGCGATTTTTTTTTTTGAAAAAATGAACTATGAACTTTGGAAAATTATATAAAATTAGGATAATAAAAATAACCAATCAGCCATATTGTTTTTGGACGCCATTAGCGCATGACATAATGACTAGGGCGCCATTTTGAAATTACTTTCGTTTGAAACTTCGCTGAATACCGCTAAGTAATAAAGAATTCATGGATACGGTTAATTATCCCGGTGATTATCATTCCTTTTGTCATGTGTAACTGCAGAAAGGTGTAATTTGCATGTCTAATTAATGAAAACCCTAGCCTTGAAGGTTTACGTATTAAAATACTTAGAATTATTCGTTACGCTCGCAAGAATGTAATTAAAAATGAATTAATGGTGAGCTTTTAAGTGAAGAGATATAATTTATTATTCTATAAAACTCAACTACATTTATCAAAACTATGTTATTTTCCCATAGCATCAACACGCAACACTGAAATGTTCTAGGAGTATTTTCTTACGTGAGTCATATACTGGATTGTCACGGCTGTCTTCGTTAATTTATTGTGATAGTTTCATGTTTATTATACACAAGATAATGCCTAAAAACAGCAATTTGCCTCGGAGACTAATTGTTGGGCGAGTGTAATGCATCTCCCTAGTTTAGTACGGTATGATGGACCGCGCCTTATACAACATTAGAATCGACGTTTTTTTTTTATTTTTAATTTAATAAAAAGAAGAACAGTAGGATTTTCGGCCAGCATTTTTTTTTTTTTGATTGACAAATCACTCTTTCATCCAACACTTATTAAAGTCGAGTCTTATTTTTTTTGACACATAACCCTTAACCCCCTTATCGTCCTAAGGCTATTAATATTAATGGATTATCTTCCAGCATGTGTGCCTACCAAAAGCCCTCCATAGATACCTTCGAAATAGGCTAATTCTAAATCTAAACTGATGCGATGCCTTCTTAAATTGCCTATGATCAAAGAGCAATAAATACTTTTGGCCACAGCGGTATAAATAGAGTTATAGTCTAATAAAATTCCATGTGAGTCATACATGCGCTTAAATCCATTAAAACAAACTAGCAAAATTAAACTAAATACAACTAAAGGCTAGAATACTCGTGGAGGAATAAAACGATAGCTACTTTCCTATTCAAAGTTAAACCTATAAAGATCTAGAAATAAAAAGCTCGAGCTATCCCGTTTTTTGTTTCATGACAAGTTCGGTGCGTCGCGACCGTCTCTATAAATAATGTTTGAATTATGTATAGATGAGTCACCTTTAGAAATATGGCCGACCGTGCAAAAAGAAAAAGGAAAAATGCGGCGTGAACTAACATTCAATTGAATATGGAATAAAGGGAAAATCAATAAGGTTTTCTACAATAAAAGTATGGTAACCAAGTTATCGCGGCGCCTAACGTTTTGAGGTCTTGTATTAGCTAGTTTGTATTTTAAAAAAAAGCATCACGCCAGTAACACAGATGAATAAGCAGAGATTAAGTCCTGACGACAGAATTGCGATATTAAGTGTGATAATCGACGTCTCTGCCTACCCTCTTGGGTGCTGGCGTGAGTTTTATCACGTTACTTATCCATCACTTATTTATTTTATTTATATGTCTGCTGCATTTCGTTTATTAGTTTGCAATCCCCACTATTGACTCTCTTATATACCAAATCAGGTATATATCAAGTACATATGTCATGTATATACTTAGTATATATACCATCCTTTCGTAATAGATGGTACCCCCCGTGCGTACTAAGCGTTTCGAATCGTCGTCGATCATCGGGCGCGTACTACGGCAAATGATTGGAACAAGTTGCCGCCGTCAGTTTTACCGTCCAATTATGACGTGAGTACATTCAGGAGAAGACTTCCGACCACATCTTCACTTAATTTCAGGCGGATATCGTGGTCAACCTCATATTTATTAATAAAAATGTGGTGCTAAAACTTTACCAGTTTTTCTTCATTTATAATCTATTCAAACTTATATATATATATGTTTAATTTTAATAGTATCGAATAAACTATGTAAACTCGGTCTGACGTTAATTAATTCCTAACACCTACATATATATGCCATTTGAACGGGCGTCTGCGTTTCCTTGCGGCATATTTAATTGCTATTACCATAGATAACTTCGTTACGCTAAACTGCTTTCAAGCCTTTTAGCTAAAACTCACTCTATTACCTAAAACATAAAATGTATTTGGATAATATAAAATCGGACATTATGAGTGTAAAATAAATTTCGTTAAAAGAATATTTTAAGATCCAAATTTTTAATAAGGCATAAAATGACGTTGATAATAGTGAGAAAAGAAAAACCGCGAAAATTATAAAAAAGTTAAATATTATACATACTAGATCAGTCTGGGTAGGCAGAGAAAAATGTGCTGTTTTTGGTTGGGAGCACCAGTATCTTTCATGTCCGTTAATGATTAATTACGACTGTAAACAGATTTACTATAAACGTAACAATTATTGTACATTGTGTACAATATATCGTGTTCCATAAAACAAAACTTTAATCGTATTGTCATTCATATACTCAAGCCACAGACCTCGGCACGACGATCACAAATCAGTCAAACCAGCGGAAAGTAAGATAACTCCCACAGTCCGAAAAAGGAACTGGATTGAACCGTTACACTGTAGGATAACCCGGCCACCTATCACACCAATACGTAACGTAAAT
>DWLR01002964.1:0-14368 GCA_018246295.1 Papilio alexanor hazarajatica | reverse complement strand
TATTTATATGATTGTATTTAATTGTTAAATTATTATTAAATAATTTATTTTTAATTATTTAATAACGTTAGTTACAACTTTCTTCAGTTATGTGTTACCTTTGCATACTGAAGTACATACTGTAAAACGTGTCTCCCTGTGCTCATGAATATTATGTGGTCACTACTTAACTAACTTACTACTTACATTACATAACTTTTATCACAATTATTCAACCTCTTACCATTTCATAAAATCGTTGTACGCACATACGAGTAAGTTGCGAGTTGATATTTCGAAAGGATTGCCGTACAGTAAAAAAGTACACAATCAAACTAGTACTTCATAAATTTGACACATCGGGTGAAAAAGAAAAATGTCTAGCTTGAACGATAACCTGCACCTTTGTGATCTATCGTTTTAGCAGTCATCCACCAAATTTTGATGGAAAAACTAAGCTAGGGCGTTGTGATTTGATAACTAAAATTAATATCGTCATATAAGCTGCACTAGGATTAAATTGTCACGAGAAGCTTTTTGTTTAATTTGCCCTTAGAATTGTAAATAGTATAGTGTAGTTGTACATATATGTAGTTGAATAGATAAAGACAGCTTAATTCATATTAAAAACTTTTTTCGCATGAATCATACCACTTAAACTCGATCGATATTACTATAATTATGTCATAGATAAAAATATGTGTGACTACTCACCTCTTTGACATAACGGCTTCTTATTCAAAGGATTAAGTAATGGCGAATGCTCACACGAGTCGTCACATTCTCTTTTAGATTTACTAACAGATTTAACAGATAGAAGTAAATGTTCAAAAAATTTCATTATAAGCCTTCTTTTTATAACACACTCTTTTGTCTTTCTTATTTGATTTATTCTTATTGTTTTATATAATAACACAGACACTCGGCCACGAACGCAAAACACAACTGTGATATGATATTCTTG
Source organism: Papilio alexanor hazarajatica (assembly GCA_018246295.1). Classification (NCBI taxonomy): domain Eukaryota; kingdom Metazoa; phylum Arthropoda; class Insecta; order Lepidoptera; family Papilionidae; genus Papilio; species Papilio alexanor. The sequence goes on along the minus strand of DWLR01002964.1, from coordinate 13,425 downwards.
CCCTGTATGGCATTAATTTAACTATTTGTATATTGATAAATTTCAAAGGGCACAATTAGTACATTCAGTGCCATTAGCAACTCTCTAGTTTACAATAATTATGGAAAATTACTTATCCGACGCTAGAAATAGTAATCAAAAAGCAATTAAACGTTATGATAATGCGAACGCTTCTTTTAGTCAGTAATTATTTGTAAACTGTTTACTTTGCCTTCCAAAAAAACTCTATACTTCATAATATCTTTGTGACGTAAGTAAACATAGACACGGTCCAATGACCTTTGCTGCATTCAATTCTATCTGTTTATTGTATAACAGAATTAATTACACTGTGATAAGAACTGTAACCAAGTTGTTGGTAGTTTCATTCTGTTTAATTTAATGATTATTCATAATGAAATAAATAACATATTAAATAAATAGCATTTCAAGAACTTATGAATACGTTTTAGTTATTAAGAAAAAAATTAGTCGTAAGGTCAAATAGAATATATTGATGATTAGAACTTATGAGCATATAATCTTTAAAAAAATTTTAACAAAAATGAAACTGACTTCGAATTTATGGAATTTGATTAAAAGTCATTAAGTCATTTATAGCCTCAGTACGTCTCTTTACAAGACCATTAAACCCAAACAGGGCTGGTCTAAAATTTACTAATATGTCAATTTTCAAAATTAAATGGGAACACACTTGCTAATGTCCCCTTTCCAAAAAAATATTGTTTGGAAAAACATAAAAAACAAATACATGTGAAATAAGGAACTCCCTTTTTGAAGTCGGTTAAAAAATAATGTTAACTTAAATTTATTTCAACGAAGAATTAAAGTTTAAAGCAGGTTGTCTTTACATTTGACTTTGTACTTTACAGATTTTAAATTCGTGTAGAACTAATATATAATATGGAAAGCCACTATCGTCTGCACATCTACAAACTAAACGAACTAGTGTACTTGAAAATGTAGGGAAACCAATCTAATTTTTTTTTTAAAAGTTTAATAAAAACATTGCAAAAGTTTATAGGCATAAAACTTTTTCCTGTTGCGTATGTCTTGCAATTTTAATATACATAATTCAGACCTACTGCCTATGCCAACAAATGACTAGAAATGTATCTACAATTTACCCGCGATCAAGTATCGTTTCAGTGGTTTCCAATTTGGATGTATACACAATTTATTGAATAAACATATTTTATAGCATGGCTGTCGAACTGACCGCATTTTGCGAACTTTCATTGTCCGATCATCATGAAGACAGTCCTAGTAGTTATAACACTGTTTTTTCTAAATGTTTACGCCTTTCAAATTGCTGAAGAACTTATAATTAGCGATGTAATTCTAGCGATGGATAGACCCAAATCAGTGATAGCTGTCCTATGCTGTTCATCTCGTGAGTACTACAAAATAACATTGCTTTCCTACTAAAAGAGTTGACTTGGTAGGCAGTTAACTTAATTTCCTTAATAGTTCCCAGATCGGTTCGGAAAAAGTACACACATAGTTATCTATTCAGTTACAAAATGGAACATCGTCATAAAGTAATTAATTGCTTTTGCTAATAGGGTTTGTAATAACAATACAATGTATAATAAAATAAACTATTCATACTAATTATGTTCAATAAAAAATATCAAACTATTATTGCAGATAAGAAATATAAATTGTATAAATACCTTAATCAATATAATCCACAAATATATGTGCAATTTTCTGACGATATCGACGCTGTCCCTCCAATCCACGTGATGGCAATACACACAATATTCATAATTAATCGTAGATGTTATAATATATCAACATTTTTTGAAAAGGTAATTGCGTGCTGATGCTTAAGCATTAAATGAATTACTCGTGGAGTTTTATACTTGTTTTTATATTTAGAGCAAAGAAGCACAATATTTCCGATCGCCTTATCGATGGATTATCTTCGACAATGATAATGATGGTCTTAATAAGGAAAATTACTCTCATTTTATTCCTGATGCTATTAATGGAATAAATATATATCCGGACGTTGAAGTAATGAACATAAAAAAAGTTCGGAAAGATTATTTCGAAATTTATTTTAGTAAGTAAACATTGGTAATCCAATTAATTGCATTGTAAGATTGGTAGAGTCCGCGACAGCAATATCTGTTGCACGAATGGCCCGCTTGACTGGTGAAATACCACGACCTCACAGAAAACAGATGTGAAATAGTAATATTTCCCATCTGACGAAACGGAGAATACTACTATACTGTAGTATTCCCCGTTTGGTCTGATGAGTGAGGTGCCGGAGGCCTAATTTTAGCCCTCTTCCCCTTCCCACTCTTTTCTCATAAGGAAAATGTGGGAAGAGTAAGATGATTTGACGGGGAAGGGGATGGATTTCTGTCTATCCCCTCCTCTGTCTGTTATTGGTAGGCAACGCATTTGCCACTAGCAGTTGCTTGGTGCAGATGTCTATGGGTATGACTATGGGCAGTCACTTAGGATATTGCACTTCGCACTATCGCTCATTTGCCACCTTCCTCTATAAAAAAATTACACTGTACTGTAAATGGTTGGCTAAAAATATGAAACGTAACGTTTAGTGAAACCTTTTAGTTTACAAAGTTGACTACAATACTGAATGGAAATCTGAACTCTACGGTGTTTGGAACGTAAAAGACAGGTTACAAAAATCAGACAATATGATCCAATCAACATCAATCCGAAGACTCGATTTGAACAGACACGAAATTAAAATTGCTTACGTTATTACTAACAATGATAGCTTACTACATTTGACTGATGGAATGTAAGTATTTTTGCCTTTTTAATCATAAATTATTTCACACTAACCACAATTAAAAAAAAAACAAGGTTCGTTTCAGCAACGATCACATAGATACCATAACAAAAGTAAACGTGCTCGCGACAAATTATTTGTTGGATTTCCTCAATGCTAGTAGGAAGTTTGTTTTTGTTGATACTTGGGGCTATCCATACAACAATACGTGGAATGGTATGACTGGTTACTTAGTCAGAGGAGAAGTAGAAATCGGAGGTAAGGTTTACTTTATTCTAAAAATAATACATGTTAGAAATAGAACACAAATACATCCTTATGCCTTATGTTTAAATTATTCAGATTTAACTCTTACCTTTTTTATTTTTTAAATTAAAACTTTATAAACTAAACTCCCAGGCCCCTTTCTGGTAACAAACAATTTTATGCAAATATTACTGAGTTACTAAACCATGCCTTAAACATAGTGTCAAGATGACGAAACACCAAACACTGCATAACTTACCATGGTAGAACTTAGTGTTATAAACATGTTTTTGTCTCAAAAAGATTGTTTGAAATTTAAAATTAAATAACTAATTCGTTTATATTATAGGATCTCCAATGTTCTTTACGATGGCTCGAAGGCCTATAGTGGAGTTCATTTCAAGTCCTGTGCCGTCCAGGTCTAAGTTTGTGTTCCGACAGCCGAAGCTCTCATACGAAAATAACTTATTTCTATTACCATTTCGTGACTCAGTATGGTACAGTATAGGAGCAGTTCTATTTCTTCTATTCTTGGTTTTATTTGTGGTCGCGTTTTGGGAATGGAAGAGAAATGATGATGGCATTGATTCGGTAAGGTTTTCTTTTACCAATTTTCGTTACGTTCTATATTTTCTTTATATTACAATATTTAATAAATATTATTCCCAACATAAATTAATCCTTTAATATATACTACTATTTGTATGTGTTTCATCTTTGTTTGTACTATTAACAATTTTAGAGAATAAATGATGCTGGAATTTTACGGGCACAGACAACGGACGTTGCCATATTAATTTTTGGAGCAACATGTCAACAAGGAAGTCCTGTAGAGCTCAAAGGTGTCATTCTTAATACTAGTATCTTAAATTTATTTTACAGGAGCTATATGTCTTAATTATTCACCTCCAATGAAAATTAAATAATTTATAAGTAAACACAAATAATATTGCTATTGTAGATATTATAAATTTTTTTGCATAATTATTTCTAGTATGTAGAATGTTATGTATCTATTTTCGATAGGTTCCTTGGGTCGTGTGGTGCTCCTGGTTCTCTTCTTGACAGTCTTGTTTCTGCATACGTCCTTCTCAGCGAATATCGTTGCTCTCCTCCAATCAAGTTCTTCACGAATAAGGACACTGGAAGACTTGTTACAATCCAGACTGAAATTTGGAGTCCATGATAATCCTTTTAATAGACATTACTTTGCGGTTAGTTTAACTTTGCGCTCCTATAAATGTTAGGTTTTTATTTTAAATATATTTGCGATTACGTGAGTCAGCTAGGAAGAATCAATATATCGTAACTCAACGACCCAACGAATAATGTTAGTAATAGATGCACTTGGCAGATATTGCTTACGACCATTTTTGTGTATTCATTCTATTAAATAGTAAATCTATTCACTATATTTTAAATTGTTTGTTTTCTGTACGATTATAGACAATGACAGAACCAATAAGGAAAGCTTTATATGATACAAAGATCGCGCCTCCAGGTGTGCCGCCGCGCTTCTTACCAATGGAAGATGGAGTTCAGAAAATACGTCAGGTGAAATATGATTCGATTCGATCAAGGTAGAAAGAGCTTATCTTTCAGCGCCCTTTTTTCGTCGTTAATGAGAAGGATATTTCATATTTATTTGACAAGGCAAAAAAACAGCCTCGCTTTTGCTACCAGCGCCTGGAGTGACCACTCCTCTCGTTCTAACCTAGTATCAGCCCTGCTTACTATATACGAGAAAATGTTTCTCATATATTCTCATATATGTTTATTTTACATGTTCAGGGACTTTTCGCGTTTCACATGGAAACTGGCGTCGGTTACAAATTTGTTGGAAAATATTTTGAAGAAGGTGAGAAGTGCGGTCTTTACGAAATACAGTATCTACAAGTCGCAGACCCCTGGATTGCTGTTCGTAAAAACACTCCGTATTTAGAAATGTATAAAATAGGGTGGGTAGAAGTTATATAATGTGTAACTTTATCTACAGACGTTACATTACCTCTTATATACAATCCAACGCAAAAAAGTAGTCAGCAAATTTTACAGCTCCGGCGGACAGTCGATTTTGTTTTTGAAAATTCTGGATAACGCCGTGTAATTTTCTTGTGTAGTGTATAATTTCCTGAATAATTTTTTAATTAAAAATACCTCTTTACCACGAGATGAGTGACTATTAAGTGTCACCGTTTTGTTTATTAAAAATAATAGGACAGTAAAAATATAATAAATTAACGTAAGACACTACTAACGTTATTTTTTTATCGCGTATATTTCTTATATTTGCTAATAATTTTAAACTTAGGAAATACGATTTCCAGCACAAAACGCATAATAGAACACGGGCTGCAATACAGAGAAAATCGTCGTCTGTACGAACGTCGACCGACTTGTTCTGGAAGCGACGGCAACTTCGTGTCGGTGAGCATGGTGGACTGTTACCCGGCGATACTAGTGCTGTCCTATGGCACTCTCGTAGCATCCATTATCCTCGTTATTGAGATCATGTATCGGTATAAGTCTAAAATATTTAAAACCATACAAAGGCGAAGAGATTAAATATAAAATATATGCACCTATTTTTAAGAGTGTTTTATTTTTAAATTTCAAACAGCGGACTACTTATAAATATGCATAAACTAAGGGATGTCTTGAAAAATGTCAGTTGTTGATTGAATACAATATAATGTCAATAAAATTTAGTACTGAAATTTAATTACTGTAACACTTCCAGTTTTTACTAATTCCTGTAAGAAGCATCTTTAACATTGACAAGCAATTATTTCGAAGGCATGTCCGATATTGCAAGCTATTGTTTAGCGAGTCACGTGCAACGTTAATCAGCGAGAGGATAATGGGAACAATTATGTCGGAACAGAAACGCCTGTGAGTTTATCGACAGAATAGGAAATGCAACTGATGACTGTTAAACGAAACTAGCAATTACGTTCAAATCTATTTTCCATTATCCCTATTCAAAACACTGTGACATATTCAGGAGACTTAATTCAGCATACATGCAGGTACTTTATTCGACGAATATGAATTGGGTAATGAAAATAATAATATTTATAATGCTTCTCAATGTCAAGAATATTTCTACTGCATCCGAATACTATATGGAAATGATTAAGGACGTCGTCAACTCATTTGATAAACCCACTGATGTTGTAGCTGATATCTGCTGGCGGAAATGTAAGAATTATTTTATATCAAAGCTTAAATTAAATCTACTCTAATACTTTTTTGCTGTATAACGAATCGAGTAGTCTTGAAAACGATGTTTTCTTTGAATTTTCTATGTATATAAATTTTCTTGCGTCACATTTGTTTTAATTTTATTAGTAAATACTCGTATTATCATAGTGTGTCTTACGCATCCTTTATTTACGACATTGCTTACGTTGAAGAGAGTGATAATAATGATGCATTACCGTGTCTTTATTGAAAAAAAAAAATCAAAGGGAAGTGTCGAAGTAATGCAAATTGGAAACTAATACCTAGTTCTATATACCGTAATATACTATAAATATCGTTGAAATATTTGCTTGTTGTACGCAGTTGAAAAAATAAAACTAACAAACAAGTTGAGTATGTTACAATCCGCAACAAAAGTACGTTTCATTCGAGACAACGACATCTGTTGTGATAGATCTTCAAACGAAAAACTACTCACAATCGATTCGAGTTGTCCTAATTTTCATGAAATTTTATTAAATGTAAGTACTGATACATAATTCTATTTAAGTATTAAATACGATTGTATCGTACTCATATATTATATTTTCAGGCGAATTCGTGTAATAAATTCAAAAGTCCGAATCGATGGTTCATTTTAGGAAATTCAACTGAGACAAATAAAATACTGATGCATAAGTTTAAACACTTCGACATAAGAATCGATGCTGATGTTATATTTTCAATGAAGTATGAAAACATTTTTAAATTATATATGCGTAAGTAAATTTACTGTACATGTATATCTAAAAACCATAATTAATTTATATGTATGGTTATGACTTTTGACTTAAAACGTAACCTCGGTTGTATTTTACTCGTAACTCTATTGGACAAATAGAGCAATTGATATGAATATCCAAGCATTTTAAACACCAAATGTGAGAGTGAAAACAATTAATTAAAAAGCAAATTTGTCATCTTTCTAGTGTTTACTTATGTATTTTTATTCTTATAACAACCGTTAAAATGCTTCTAACTGCTAAATGCTGATCAATGCTTATTATGTAATAAATAATTTTAACTTATTTAATTGGGTTCTCTAATTGTTTATAATTTATCTTACCTTACTAATTTTACTTCTTATTATTTTACTAATATTATAAAAGCGATAGTTTGGATGTCTGGATAGATGTATGTTTGTTGCTCGATAACGCTACAACGACTGAATGAATCTAAATGAAATTTGGCAGAGAGATTGAATATTACATCCTACAAGGACCGTCAAATGCACGGTGAAAGTTTGTTTTGTTTGTCCTTAAGAGGATTGGCGCTTGTACTACCAGTTTACAAAAGGCGCCCACTTAATTTTTGTGATACTGAAATTTCTAAATCGTAAACAGCCATTTTTCTTTTGTTATTGTTACCACCTATAACAATTAGAACTACCACCTAGAACAACTGTCTCATTCACTTCGTCATTACTTTTAGATTGTTCAGTTTCAGTTACTATCAATCGCATTACCAGTCGCAAACCAACTTTTTTTTTAAAACGGAACAGAAACGCGAGACTTTTTAGTATTATAAGAATACTACTATTTTTTTCAAGTACATATGTTAAAAACTCTATCTGGTTGTTTTTCTTTCTTCTTTTTGTTTAAAACTCTCTACAGGCATAAAAAGAACATTTCGTTGAAGTTATCACTGTAATAAAAAAAAATAAGTCGACTCGTAAATAAGAAGAAAGAGATGTTAATCTTCGCATGTTCATGTCCATGAATAACACTAAATACCCTTTTTATAATTATTTCAAAATGAATACACAGTATTTAATTGAATTCAACGCGGCACAGGCAACAGTTAGCTTAATATATTTATTTATTAATTATATTAATTTATTTACTAAGCAATATAGATTAAAATATATTTAAGTTTAGTAATCATTGTACCTAGCAATACTATAATTTACACAGGTAATTGACATCAGTATTTGCTGAGGATACTTGTAAATGTTAACGCACTTTACTTAGGTTCTTCCCCTGGTCTTTATCTTAAACTAGATTTTCTGCCTACATCCTTAACGTGCACTAATATTTTTAGCAATATAATATTTAGTTCAATTATTATCACAAAATCCTTAAAATGCTTTCACAATTACAATATTTGATTTCATCTGAATCATAAAAAGCGTCGCCAGTCACGCTAAATGAGAATTAATTAATCTTAGTTACAAACAAATCTCGCTTTTATTTTTATAATTTTAACAGTGGTAAGGTCTGCAACAACAACATCTGATGCACTAATGCCGCTCTAACGGTGAAATATCACGACCTCACAAAAAACACGTGTGAAATATAAGTATTTTGCGTTTCGTGTGCGGAGTGAGGTGCCGGAGGCCTAATTTTAGTCCTCTTTGGTGTCCCTTTCCTTATTAGTAACGGGTGGGAAAGGAATGAGAGTTTGACGGGGAAGGGGATGGATAGGAGAAGAATATGTCTATTTTTCTGTCTTTCTCCTTCTCTGTCTATACGCACATGTAGACAACGCAGCTGCAATTCACAGCGAGTTAGCGGTTACTTAGGTGACCGCTTGCTCGTTTACCACTATCTTGAATAAAAAAAATTATATTACGATCATGTAAGAAATACTCATGTCACATTTGAGAGTACCTGAAGTCACTTAACAACAAGGGAACCGCTTGCTCGTTTGCTTTATCCTCCATAAAGATTATTTAATTTCTAAAATGTATTTTAAGCTTATAAAATTGGATCGAAAAACAAAGGATGGAATATAGAATGCTTTGGGATTTGGGATCCGATACACGGTCTGGTTAAATCAAAGGAAATGCTAACGTCCATGGCGATCAGGCGCAAAGATTTGCGTGGTGAACCAATAACAATTTCCATTGTAATAACAGACAACAGTAGTAAATCAGAATTGCTTAATATGAGGCAAGTTTTTTAAGTAAAACATTTTGTTTATAATTATTGCTCGTTTTGTTTTTTCATTTTGTTTTGCTAGGTTTGTTTCGAGTCATAAAATTAACAAGTATTATATTGTTTAAAATGTAAGGAGTGCAAACAAAATATAAGAAACCAAAGAAGTAATGACTAAGTTTCGTAAGTAGTTGAAAGTGCTTTTTACTTACACTTAGTCACGATGAAGTAAAGTGTAAGTATGAATTACTAATTCTACTAATTATTCGAAATGGTTAACTTTCTCTTATAATACTTCTCTGGGCTTTGTATGATTTCATATTCAAACACAAATTTTAATTAATTTGTAAAGGCCATTATAATATCTACAAGTCTCTTTTCGCAGGAACATTAACAGAGATAGTTTGACCAAGGCTAGCTTTTTTCAGTTCATGCCAATTTACGATTTCATGAATGCAACTAAAGTTATTATGTACGCCGATACATGGGGCTATTTGGTTAACGGCACATTTAACGGCATGGTCGGACACGTAGCCCGGGGCGAAGCGGAGCTGGGAGGTCTGTGACATATTTAAATAAATATTTTTATTAATAACAATTGAATGTCTTCGCACAACAACCCCAAAAATTCCTTAAAATATAAAGGTTGTACTTGAAAATGAATGATAAAATTTTGATACAATTTCTTTTGTACAATCGATTCATCCAGTTTCATATTAATGGATACACACAAATTATTACAAGGCCTCGATAGTTTTTAATAGGTCCATTTCTCTAGATGCCAAATTAATACTTATGCTTTTTTTGCTTCAACTGGAATTCAATTTAATCTGAGTCAATCTAGGGGCCATAATGGGTCTGTTATTTAGAATTTAGATGTCTCTTCCCCATTAGAGATGTTTTATATTTTAGGCACACTAGTGTTCATAACTAAGGAACGCTTATCGGTATTACATTATGTGAACTACCCGGGCTCACTGTCGGTAAAGTTCGTGTTCCGCGAGCCACCACTCTCCTACCAGAACAATCTGTTCCTGCTGCCTTTCAAGCCATTAGTATGGTGCTGCATCATCGGTCTTGTATTTATTTTAATACTTATTATATTCATCAACGCACGATGGGAGAGTATCAAATCACGAGACCACGATAAGGTAAAATAATTTAATGATATCAGTATTTTTTATAATATAAAAAATAGTATCCAGCTTAAGTAGATAATGAGAAAGTTTATATAAATGAAAGCATAAAAATGGCCGCATTTTAAACAAGAGCCTATGAGTATATAAAACCCGACATGAAAAGTATAAACGTGACTCCATATTCGTTTTTTTACACTATTTAATTTTATTTAAACTATAAAAAATACAAAATAAATATATTCGAGTATTTTCAGTCGGACAATACTGTATTAAAGCCGAACATAAGCGACATAGCGATACTGGTTATGAGCGCCATATCACAGCAAGGAAGTTCAACGGAACTGAAAGGTCAGTCATTGAAATGCACGAGGCGTTTGCCATTTGCCGTGTATGTTTGTCGTGTAGAATATGGTTGCTACAGGTGCCGTGTATGTTTGTTATATCCAATTTGGTACAAGTGCGTTGGGTTCGTGATGTTCATCCTGTTCCTGTCGTATACATTTGTCGCCGTGTACGATTGACATAGACATTGCCGTCGTGTATGATTGTCGTATACATTTGCCATCGTGTATGATTGTCATATACATTTGCCGTCACATAATTTGTCGTTTATACATTTTTCGACTTTGATGTTTATCATGTACAATTTGTTACAGGTGCACTGGGCCGCGGCGTGATGTTTATATTGTTCCTGGCGTTTCTGTTCCTCTACACTTCGTACTCGGCGAGCATTGTCGCGCTGCTGCAGTCCAGCTCGAACGCCATCCGGACTCTGTCAGACCTCCTGGACTCGAGACTGGAACTGGGTGCAGAAGATACTCCATACAATAGATATTATTTCCCGGTAAGACATCTAGAAGTTTTAATACAATATTGGTATCAAGAAAGGCAATGGAGAGTGCATTGCACGATGTCTCTCTTCGAAATCATATTAAAAATTATGTGATTCGCAGCAGACATTATCCTAATATTAAACTTATGGCGGCCATTTCATGAACAACCATGATGAAAATATTGTTCGTAGAAATGTAGCGGCGCCAAAAAAAATTGCAACCGCAGTCAGCGTATATAAATATACGAATATTGTTGGTATTGATATAGTAAGTATTACTACTGAAGGTACAATTTTTCAGGCTGCCACAGAGCCGGTTAAAAAAGCGATTTACCAAAACAAGATAGCACCTCGTGGATCTAAACCAAACTTCATGAAGCTAGAGGACGGCGTTCGTAAACTTCAAAAGGTTTTTTAATTTTATTTTATTTTATTAAGTAATTTTTGCTCAATTTAGTGTGAGTTTTATAATACAATAAAATTTTAAATAATTATTATGAGCGATTACTGATGATGATGAAAGTGGAAATAATTAATATCTTTACCTTTGCTTTTGGTGTCATTTTGTTTAGACGGGGAATTAAAATAAATTAAAGCGTTGCTTTTACCTTTTTAGGAACCTTTTGCTTTTAACATGAACACAGGTAGAGGCTATAGATTAGTGGAACAATATTTCTATGAGAATGAGAAATGTGGTCTTCGAGAAATATCTTACTTTCCTAGCACTAAGCCTTGGCAAACATGTCGCAAAGGTTCTCCGTACAAAAAAATTATCAAAATAGGGTAAGAATTGATTTGAAAAAAAATCTACTAACTTCTACTGGCACTCCTGTGCCAGTAAAGAAAACTATATACTAAACCAAGTATTATCTATACTAAACATTCATGGCCTTTTAAATAATCTTGTACATTCAACAATTTCCTTAAAAAAATCTTATTTTAATTTTTTTTGCAAAGCTCAGTACAATGTACTATTTATTTACTGTACTGTCTTACTTTGTTTGATGTAGGTTAACTTATTTCACTTCTTATTTTCTTAACTCTGCAATTATAAAAACAATAACATTTGATTAAACATTAAGACCATTCTGTGTCCTGTATTCACAGGTCCCTCAGAAGTCAAGAACACGGACTCAATATGCGCGTAAATAAACAAGTGTTTTCTACGAAGCCCGCTTGTATTGTGAAAGGCGGGAGCTTTGGCTCCGTCAACATGATCGACTTCTACCCGGCCTTGCTCACACTCATCTATGGAATAATATTTGCTATATTCACTTTGATCATTGAAATATTAGTTCAACGAAAGCAAAAATCGCATATCAATATGAAAGTGTGTAGAAAATAGAAGAGCACGCAGAAATGTGCGCCTTAGAAAGACGTATACCTCTGTTGCTTTTGCCACGCGCGCACACTTTCGTATAGCTCCTCTTGATATGTCGTTTTGACACTAATCTGATCTACATAGATCGGTTTTGGACATTCCGTACCGACTTTGCAAAATTTTTCTCTTTATTCATTTGTAATTTACACACATGCAATTAAAAAAAATTACACATTAGCAATGTTCACAAAACGTTGATATTGTTTCATACTTATGGTATAGAAATAATTTTTTCTACTAATTACAACATGGTAGATAACAAATATATACCTATACAAATATATACTTCTGTTAGTTATTTAATTCTGTTTAACTGTAGAATAATTTGGTCTCATGATTTAGGGTACGGATTACGTACCGGTCATGCGGTCGTGGGTTCGAATCCGGCCCGCCGTTCGACTATTGTCGCTTCCCATATCGTAGCACAAGCATTTAAGCTTAGTTGGAATGGTTTAAAAATCCAAATCAATTTGTTAAATAATAATAATAATAGACAGGATTTTTTTCTCGGTAACATTAGCTCTCGGTAGCACTGGCAGATTCAGTTAAGCCATCAGAACAAAATCATCAGAATTCTTGTGACAGTATTTATATTGCTGATTATAACTATTCCAAATCTTTTTATTTTACAGTTATTACGCTACCTTGCTATGCATTAAACTATATGAAATGACGTGTTTTAATTTTTATTTTGTTAAAACCTACCCTAGAATTATATTAGCACTATTAGGCTAGTATTAGGATCAAGAAAACGACAAACCTGGATCCACCACCGAGCGCCGGGATCGAATCGATAATATGTACATGAGCCCACCACTTCAACCTATGATCGTCCACTGCTGGACATAGGCCTCCTCCATTGATCGCATCATTGAGGAGAAATGTGCCATAATCGCCACGCTTGGCAGGCGGGTTGGCGATCGCAGTATGTT
>DWLR01002963.1:0-14370 GCA_018246295.1 Papilio alexanor hazarajatica | reverse complement strand
TGAAAACAATAAGCACACACGCTTAGGCTTAGAGTGCCGCAGACAACTCGTATAACCATCACACGACGCCATATTGCTTCACAATAAGCATCAATGCACGGCGCAGGGCCTGCAAGCAAGCTCTTATACCGTACACGACGCATTATTGCAACAAGCATGTATACACACACTTGCAAGGCCAATAAGCATCCATCCTTAGGCACCGAGTTTCGTCACCTCAAAACCCAACAATACTATCCGAATCAACTTCGGAAAAGTTGTAATCCGACGCATTGAGGCAAGCCCCTAAGACGTCGAATTCCCATTATCATAGAGCCGAAACCCTACGATATGGTTCTGAGTATATAACACCGAAGTGCTAAAACACACTCTTCCCGAACCGAAGTATAATTAAGTGAATAAATCACCAACTACACCCAGCTGGTATAATAAAGTTTGTCAATTAATAATATTTTATATTTAGAGACCTTACACTAAGCATGATTTTATATTTTATTTTGTTTGTCATGCACCAATTTCAGAGTTCGAATCCATTTATTTTTATTACTTTAAAACACGTATCATTACAATTTATAATATTTAATTGTCATGCACCAATTTTGGGATTCGAACATTATTTCATGTTGCGAGACTTTTTTTTTAACGTGTGGAAGATGCGAACCTTATGCATGTCCCGTGTTCGGGGCAACAAGGGGGTCTGTGGGGCTCTCCCACGCTCAGAGTTGGCCCGTAACTCTTAAGAAGGTGGGCATACCCACTAAAAACCACACGTTCCCTCATGACCATTGTAGACACCACGGGCGCATGACCAGCACATTACACCGCGACGCCCACTGGTCGCCCCGGGATGGGGCCCCGCACTACGGGCCTTTCGGGGCGCTGCGCCCCAATAAATTGTGGCACTCCTCGAAGACGACACCATGCAATGCAGGTTCGGGATTCCCCGCCTTCCCCAACTGGTGTAGCCTTGAGTAGAGGACCAATGACCCTCTTAGTCCCTGTCTTAAAACAGACAGGGTCTTGCGGTCCCAGCGGTGTAGAGCCACTAGGATTACGCGCAGGACGTAGGATTGCGCGTCATCATGTCCCTCTGCAAGCAGAGGGGTAGTGAGGTCGTGCTCACCCACGTCCCGTTCGACTGCAACCCACCTAGGTCGCGCCACCCCGGCCCGGGCTTGTGCCCGCCGCACAATGAGGCTCACCCTCGCCTTTCCCTGCCCTGATAAGGACGGTACTGAGCTTAGGCTCGCCTCCCTCAAAGACGCTCGCCTTAAAGGCGAACGCCGCCCTCTTGTGCGAGCCTGTGGGCTCGCACAAGAGGGCGAGGGTGAGCAGTGGGCCTGCTGGATCGGGTCACCCGCAACCGGAGTCACGGGCTCACCTCACCACCCCCGATTTCCCCCCGGTGTTTGGTTCGCGGGGCTTTCGCCCTACCCCGGCTCGACCTAGCCTGGGCGTTCATCTATCCATCACCCGAGGACGCGCCACGTCGGAGTTCACCTCTCACTAGGACAACCTAGCAGGTCCGTGGTTGTTGTTTTATAATATTTAATTAATTTTTAACTCTTCCCTTTGGACCAAATAATGTCACATTTTTGTCTTAATAAAATTATGTTTTTACGAATTGTATTTTGCAATAATCTTTCTTAAAGCTAATTATTATTAAATAATTTTTTTAATTATTTAATAATGTTATTTATAATAGGTTACAATTAATTACAAGCCGGTGAAAAAGACGTTCACTTCTATGTGTTGGTCACCCCCAAGGATTGCCACAAAGATCCTTCACCACCTGAGGGTGAGCTCAATGGATTCTTGTGACCTGGAATAGATGGTCGATCGTTAGTCCACTTTCCGATAGGTCTACTTAGCAGCATATACGAGTATGTGTGTAAGCTGTCAGATCCGATTCCGATTGTTGTTTCTGAGTTTCGCACGTTCGAAGAACCAAAATCTTTAGTAATTATTAAAACGCATAAGTATTTTATTTACTAATACAATACAATACTAAGATATCTAATGAATGTATCTAAATATAAGATACATATATATTTTATAATATTATACCTGACACAAGATAAAATACATATTTGTATCTGTACTTCAGTTACTTGAAACATAAATAAGTAATAATATTAAGTAATAGGTAATTATTACATAGGTACCTTCATATTTTATGTTATAGCCTTACCTAATTGTATATAACCATTATTAGGGCTTTTATTCTCCTTAATGATATACTTTAGTTTACTTGTAGCCCAATAGTCAGTACTAAATTATTGTTGCTAACATAAAGGCTTAATCCTGTTGCTTACAGGCATGAGTGCTGACTAAACTTGTGGAGAAAGAAGGATTATAACAGTAGAAACTACGTATCTCAACAAAGATCAATTAGTGTTTAAGTAAACGTATAATGCTCTGCGATATTTTCTTCCTGCTAGCGTCCGGCTAAATTTTATTACGTTGCGTCAACTAAGAAACGAAATGTTCATTCGCCTCATTGGTTGTTTGCAGTGGTTGGCTGTACTCGGACAGGTGTGGTGGCGCTACTAGTGCGTCTGTAAGCTGTAGCTGTAGTCTATGCTGTTCTCGCCTCCCTGCCCCTCCAATCCGCCTCCGCATCCCGCATACGTCAGTTTCGATACGGTCGCCGTTTATTGGAGTAGTGTTCTTGCGGCTAATTTTAACAATAAACGCGCGAACTTTTTACGATCAAAAGTTTTATGGTGACATTTTGAATTAAGTTAAAAAATATTGTGTTGTATTTGTGCAAACGTTGTTCTCTTGTAACTGGTGAAATACATGTGATTGCACTGTGTTTTGTGATCTAAGGTGTCGCATTCCACGAACGCGGTAAAGCTTCTGTATACCCACACGGTGAACAGGTGGACTGTTTAAAGGATCTATTTACATTTGTAAGTAGTTTTGTCTACCTGTTGTATAGTATATATTTATTCGCTTAAACATGTTTTTTTTATTATATTCCTTATTCATTGGATTTTGTTCTTGTCGGCTCATATAATTGACAAAGTTTAAAATATGTTAGAAATGTATTTCTTTCTTTCTATCTTTTTATTATTTCTTGCCTTATTTATATTGGTTTAAACTGCTCTAATTTGTGAGTTAAAAATCATCCTGCTAATATATTTGGGATTTATATTGCCTGTACCTACTAAGCATGAAATAAATATATGATTTTGAACCAAACAAAGAGGCATACTGAAGGTTCGTGTCTACCCTTTTTGATTAATTTCTTTTATTTGTTTATTCTTTCTCTTTTGATATGAATTATTTTTAATTAGATAAATTATAACGTTTCTTCAGTCTTTCAGTTTACCAATAGTTTAGGAAATTGTAATTTTTACCAATAGATAACAACGACAATCGACTACCTAAAGTAAAATAGTAAAGAGAATTGGAATAAATTAAGGTTATTTTCGAATACGAGTACACATATTTTTTACATCGTTGACATTTGTTGGTTAATTAACATAAACACTAAATAATTATGTTAATTTTGCTCACATTTCCAGGTAAACAATATTCGATGCTTAAATATTTTCCTACTGTATTGAATAAGTCAGTCAAAAGTAGGTATTTATAATTTTGGACATCTGATGTTTATTGTTTTTTATACGTAGGTATATTTGGTTAATACTTGTCATAATGGTCGAAAAAATACTTACGTAAAAAGAGCACATGTATTTTGTGACTGCGCATTATTCTTATATAAGTAGTCATCAAAAGATAAGGAGTAACTATAATACTTCGTTTATAAAAATTAGCATTACTTTGCATATGAATGCTGTAAAAAGCTATTTTTTTTACTCGGGAATGTCAAAAACGTTGACATAATCTCCTTGATATAGGTAAATGGTTCAGAAACCTGTTGAGGCGCCTGCAGTTCTCAGTGACGCCTAGTATCCCTTGCAGGTGGAGTAATTAAAATGAGCAAAGTAAAAAACTTCTTTAAATTTTATAGTGTCATCTCGACATACGTTGTTACAGATAAAATAATATGTTACATGTATCTGGCCATCATTATAAAATAGGTAAATAACATTGACATTAACATGTTATTATATATAGCTTTGAAAAAACAGAGATCACATGTTTTATGTGAATGTTTCGCAAACAGCAGAGCAAACTCATGGTAAGAGTATTATTTAGAACAATTTCAGTCACACTTACCTTCCTTTAAAAATACTGATGAGATATAAGTACTAAGTATGTAAAATACAAAATTTTACATTCAAATACAAAATTGTCATTGTACCGTAATTAAGGTTTATAACTTCTCTGTCTTTTCGTAAGAAGAGGCAAAATTATATGTTCTTTTTATTTTATAAATTAGCGGATATTAATTGCGAATATAATCAATTCGCGATGGCGAAATCAACCGCGAATTTCATCGCATTACTTGCATCGACATTGTGCTTGTCTATTTTGTTTAGGAGTTGTTTGTCTGGCCTTAGCTTTCAAGGTTTTATATTGAATTGGTATCTGTAATACGGGATTAATTTTTTTTATTAAAACAAAACTGAATAAATGCTTTGTGTACTAATAACGGTAAAAAAATATTGTTAATACTTTGAATTTGTTGTTTGTTAATCAAAATATTGGCTCTAAATCTGAAGGATCCTAATAGAATTCGTGGAAAGCGCGTACCCACAATGACTTTATATAAATATATATAAAAAAAACACGTACAGAGGTATTTCAATAAACAATTCTATCAGTCTTAGACTTTATTTCCAAGTTATATAAAATGTTTTCAGTGTTACTGATATACAAAAATATATTATTTGTTTAGTTTTGTACCTGTTATACGGTATCGTATCGTGTAGGCTCAGTGTAACAATATCTTTTAAATACTTAATATGCTATCTATATCAAGTTTCGCGCATCCCACCTGTGTCAAGACAATCAACTTCTTGTCACACTATTGTTCGCATGCCCTTGCTCCGTATACTAGATATAAGCAACGCAAATTATTATCACACTCAATGACAATCCAGTGGGCGTTCGATCCCGATACTTATGAATTAGTCATGCTTGGTTTTTTATTAAGAATTCTGAGTCACGTACCGAGATTCGTGATGTACGGAAAACCTTTTTTGTTGAGCTCTGTTTTATTCACAATCTTAGTTGACGAAGAACCAAACTTGTGCCTAATGTTTACGCGTGTAAAGAAAACGAAGAATGTTCCTTATTAGCCTCTATTTTTTTTATACTCGTTGGAACTAATGAGGAGGTAAGAATTGCATGTGGTAAGGTCAGTTTTGGATGCGAATGAGAAGATTTTGTTAGGGTAGACCTTTGAAAAGATGGATTTTTTTTGAGAGACGACGAAAGCAAGAAGAGAGTGACTATTGAGATGACGGTTGATAGAAAGGTGTGCAAGAAGAAATCGTGTTGTGCCAACCTCACTTGAGTACAGGGCTTGTTAGTACGGGATATGGGAATAATGATACCCTTTATCTTTTAAATATACGTTGAAACTGTAGTCAGTCAAAGAGGTATTTTATTGAGCGTCTTTAAATTTTCACAATCCTTTTTATCAATGTATTCGTATCAAAACCATTTTGTAACTTATCTACGTAGGTTAATACCTATGAAGCTAATGTAATGCTACCGTGAAGCTAATGCTTCAATGTGTTAGCGCATCTTTTTTGTTAATTTTATATACTTATTGTTGACGTAATTATTTGATTACCGTTTTTCTGTAGTTTTCTCTAATAAGGAATAGCGCATTACCTAAAACGATACTGTTTGATAAATATGCACCGCAGTAGTGGGACAATGCAAATAATTTACGTAATAAATAATTTCTGATACAGATCTTAAACGAATTTAGCCTTTCACGGACTCGTGTCTTTTGTAAGCTCCTAGGGCCGTATTTATCTAATGTGGCAGTCACAATTGTCCGAGGTAACGCAAAGGAGGTGCAGGCGCAAACGCGTGCTTGTTTTGTACAGAGGGGCCAAGTTCTCTGGATGACAAATTGGATGATTAATACTAAATCACGACCACTGCACGCTTAATGCGTTCCACTTTCGTATAATACAAGGTGAGACGTTTTGGTTGTACGAAGTATTTTGATCTTACTGTATTTCGATTCTTGTTCAGAACAATGTTTAGATACCTTAGCGAAACATTTTTATACAATTTTTTTGTTTTAATATTTTGACGACGTTAGATATGGCTGTGGCTGCTGTAGCGGATTGTGTCTATTTCTAATTGATAATTTTTTATTTATAAGTATTGTACTTTTCTCCTACAATACCTAATAGCAACAGGGCACTTTAATTGCCAGGTGCCGAGTTTACGTTTGATTACAGACAGTTGTAGCAAGCAAATATTGCGTGTTATTCGACGTGTCAATGATTTTTTTTTAATTTATTATTTTTTATCATTTTACAGTTAGGTTGCTTCGTGCTATGAAATTTAAATTAATATGTTAGACATCGCCATCATTGGAACCTATTTAAAATTCCTACTAAGTATATAATAGGAAAAAAGAAGTATACCTTATGTATTAATAAAGAAGTATCTATCTATTGGCGGAAAAACCCTGAAATATTTCACTCGAACTGATGGGGTACTTGCAACAAAATCGACGTCACCCATTTTACGTCTAGACGACGGCAGACAAGGGCTGGGGGAATCGAATTATGCTAAACCAGCGTATACTTAAACTGCTCGATGCATATGTATTATCTTTATATAAATTTGTTAAATATAATTTTCGTTATAGACAAACACTCTAAAATGTTACAAAAATATTATTATTAAAATACGATAGGAGATCTAATTCAATGATCTTCAATAAACTTCACAGTTCAGGTTTCTGAGAACAAAATAATAACTATGTAAAAAGTTAATAGGTATTAATTCCACCTAGATCAAGTGAATAATCATCATTATTTACGAGTAGTGTACGTAAGATACTTAAGTTGACATAAGTTGAATGTAAGTTGAAGTTAACGTAAGTTGACATATTTGTACTCATGCCAGTTCCTTTGTATTCACCGATAATATTACCAGAGTTCGTTTGTATTTAGTATGCACTATGCATGTAGGTGGAATGAGGTAAGAGATCATGTTGCATGTGTGAGTGACAGTTCTGATAGGGGGATAAAGCCCTGAAGCGAATTATCAAACAGTTCGACGTCATACTACTGCCAATCAAGTAATGCCGTCCTTGGAGAGTAAACCCTACATGAATACAAAAAGTTTAGACTGTACTAATAGTTTTAATGTATTCACCGCTTGCTACTGGTTACAAAATCAGGCGATTTTACCTTCTATGCAATGTATTTTATCGAGCTTTATTTGCCAAAGCGTAAATTCGTTCTGTCTAAAATATTCACACAAAAATATCAACAACATTGTTATCTTTCTCTCCTTTGTCTGTCCTCTGTAAAATTTGAGATCAAAAATGTTTTTATGTGACTGTTTCACTCACGGTAAGGTTATAGTTGGCTTATTCGTGCGGTGCAGTAGTTTGTGAAATTACTGCGATAACGAGGTATAAGATCGACAAGACCCTTAGTTCAAGGTCAAAGTGTAAACGCTGTACTGTGCAGGTATTTGTCTTTAATCTAGGCTTTTAATCCTAAGTAGCACAGAAGGCGATTCGTTTACTATCGCATGAATGTTTCGCTTGTCTCGTTACTCAGTGGCATAAAACGCATTACACGTTTTAGTTCTAGACGATTTATTGGTACATTTTAAACGTTTGAATTCAAAATATTTTAGTACACATTCGCAGAAGTGCAGTCCATACGATCACATTTCCAAAGTCGCAGTCTGATCCCAAACAGTGGCTGTTTAATTCCATCTGATGAAATTACCAATTCAAAATTACGGCGAGGCGAATAGTGGTGCGCTTTTGAATTTAAACGTGGCACGACTTCTAAACATTGTATTCGCTATTTACTTACGGTCTGGCGCTACAAACTGGATTCCCCGTAAGCCGTTGAGATTATTACGTTTAGTTCTTTTGTCAACATAATGTCAGCCCCTTTGTTTTCATGGTTGAACTTCATGAAATATATACCCCTTTTTATCTATTTCATTTGCGAATCTAATCCATAAAATTAGTCATATTTGATTACTGTATCCATAATCCATGAATCCATGTATATGTGTAAAGAAGCGACAGAAGTGTGCTAAAACGTTGTGACAAATTTAAATTATTTTTATTCTGCGTTGTTAAAGGTTTTTTGTAGATTACTTGGATACTATTTTCTGAAGTTATATACCTAACAATTGAACTTGCTGGGCAAAGATAAATATGGAATTAAATAATTATGGAATATTATTGTTGATATTAAACAATGTTTAATGGTGATAAATCACGTCTGTGTAACGTGCTCGCGCGTTTTCGTGACCACCTCAAATGTTAAAGCTCGGCCAGTGGCGAAGTTTCGATCGCCGATGTATAGATCTGTTCTGGGATAAATTATTTTCGACTTATAGGGCGATAATAGGTAAGTTTCTGAGAGGTAGCGCACACGTCAGCAGTTATGAAATGATGTCTTATCTGGAAACGTCAATTAAATGTCTTCATTGTTGACAAACTGTTTGATGTTCTATTGTTTCTTCTATAGAGTTCATTTTACGTTGAAGTTAGAAGTGTTTATTGTTTTAATATTACATTTATAGGATTGCTGTATGGTTAAATTATAATGATACAGAAATAATTCTGATGATTTTTAACTACAATTTGAGCAATAGAGAGATAATTCAGTATGTAATTTTCACTGAACTTTCAATGTGATAGCAAATTTAGCAATGTAAAATATACTGGGAAATATTTGTAACTTAATGATTTGGCTATAAACGATTGATCCTTGTCGTTTCTATTCCTATTCTTAGATATTAATTTGTGTGATGTCTTATTTCTGGTCGTCAATGATTAGTGTAAATCTTTGTCACAATAAAAAAATAAATAATGTCTATGTAAACAGTTAGTAGAATGGATCGATTCATATATTACAGCATATGAGACGTGTTATTTCAGTTAAAATTATCTCGGTTAGGATGGAATGCAAGCCGAGATAGTTGTCGGCCTCAACATCAAGCGAGGACGTTAAGTGGCGTGGACATACTTTTACTTTGTATCTTTGATATGCGATATCAGTTTCTATGTAAAAATTATTGCACTAATTACAGCAGATGCTACTAATTGTTGCGGGATGAGGATCCAGCGATTCACGTGTCGTCGATTTCCCCCTACTAAATTATAGAGTTGGGATAAAAAGTCGATATCGACTTCAAAAATCATTATGATTTTTCTAAAAGTTGACCTATATTATTATATTAAATACTTTTAATAATACTAAGTAATTTATATTAATAATTTAACAATGCTAGTTACAATAGGGAAAGTTCAAGGTTCAGGGCCAAGCTATCGACGTCTGTTGGATATACGCAGACAAAGTACGAGCGATTAGATCGACTTGTTATTTCTTCTCTTGGTCTCAGGAAGAAATTCAAGCCCGAAGCAAAGTTTGCGTGATGTTTATCTAAATAAGAGGTAAGATTTTCGCTCAGTACCTAATGTGCTCGATGAAAATGATTTATTTATTTTATATGTATTCTTAATAATCCTTTTATCCTATCAGTTTCTGTTCTGATGTTCATTCTGTTTGTTTGTATTTTAATTTTTTCCTTTTTTTTTTCGTTTTGAACTAGTAAATATAATATGTAGGACAAATTAATGGAGCTCGAGGTCTATATGTATACATATTTTTTAAAAATAATTATGTATTATGACTGTTTCCTAAATAAATAAATAAATAAAAACTAATGTGTTCGATACATTTAATTCAATCGGACTAAATCTGTAAAAGTTACATCGAGAGATTCTGTCAAATTGTTATAAATTTTACATGCACGTGTAAATTACACTGACCGGGTGGCGCAGTGGTAAGATATGTGCCTTTCACGTCGCAGGTCGTGGGATCGATTCCCACACAACACAAACATTTGTGTGCATGATGTTTGTCTTTAGTTTGGATGTAAAGACCATCGGAGGACGGGCTTTAGTAGCGTCCTTTTCTTAGTAAGGTGGAATACACTGCGATCGCCACCCCCCCCCCCCTCAAATTATGCGATTAATGGTGGAGGCCTAAGTCCAGCAGTGGACGATCATAGGCTGAGGTGGTGGTGGTGGTGGTGCAGATCAAACTCATAAACGTTTGTTTAAAATAAAGATGGTCTTGTCTAAACAACTTTAATAACTTTTACAATATATATTCACTGAACTAAATAAAATGCCACATGTACCATCTTAACGTGTCAAACAAGTTTGGTAGGAAATTGATAATGATACATGCAAATTTATATAAATTGGTAAATAACGGTAAGTTGAAAATGATTCAGTTAGTATAATTAACCACTCGGTCTGACGGATACATGTATGTTTTGCTTGTAATTCATTATTAATTGTGAGAACATGATAGTATCGTAATATAATCGTGTGAGTTGATTATCTGTTTGGTCTAATTAATATTCTTAATCTTAGTAATGTTAAAATAAAGATAGAAGAATTGCGATGTGGCAGTGGGCCGATCAGATTTTTCGCAGAATGGAAGGCAGATGAGGCCGTAAAATCATTGAATGGTGGCCACGTACAGGTCGGCGCAGGGTAGGCCTTTCACAAGATGGACCGATGACCTGATCATCATTGCGGTAGCGCACTGGATGCGGGCAGCTGAGGATCGATCTTTGTGTCGATCAATGTCTACGTCCAGCAGTGGACAAAGAAGAATGTGAAATTAAGATTCTAACTTAAGATTTGTACACACGCTACTAGTGTTACTATCACCGCTACAATGCTCAAGATGTGGTTCTCTTATTTTAAAACTATTGAGTTTAGTTAAAAAAAAAATCTCATTCAACTACATTTACCTATAATTTGCGTGCAGGTATTATTAATCCTTGCGATCCTTGCCACGAACAACTGGAAATTGATAAGTTTCGAAAGTGTCGAATTGCAATCATCTGATAAAAATGTCACCCTTTATTATATTTACAATATTTTGTAGGGCAAATTATAAACTGATAATACAAAAACTTCCTAAAACTTCGGTGTATAGTAGCAATAAACATAGAGATTTCTATTATAGAAGTAATTCTATTGTACTGTCGTAATCTTAGCACGACAACAAATTTTAACAAAGGAGTTAAAGCTATTGTATATTTTAACTTCAGTCTGAGTAAAAAACAACCTTACTGTAACTAGTATTGTATTTAGTATTATAGATATTTTATATTTTACAAAACAAGTGAAAGTTAAATTAAACAATTAAAAAACCCAGTAAACCCGACTAACTGTAAGGAAGTCCGGGAATGAATATGAACCGAATTACAACTCACTCTGCAAAATAAGTCAAGCCGTTTAGGCTGTATAGTTACAAAAGAATGGACGTACAGTCACTTCTGTCAGTTGGGCAAAAACAAATGAACTGGAAATAGGTCTTGCCTGGTCTTATTGGTTTTAATTCCCTACAAACCACACTTGTATTCTTGATCTTTACAGACGCCACCCATAAATACTCATGCTGTTTAGCGTTACAGTACCAGCGTTTGCTACTAAGTAACATTTATTTGTTAAGCAAGCTTAAACACTCTTAACCGCAGACGTGTGAAAATTCTTAGCGTCCATAACCGAGTTTTTGTGGTGTTAGGATTGTTCGTGCGTTGGGTTTATTACAAAAAACTCTAAGACACAAGTGGTAGTAACAATGTCGATCGGAAACTATGATTATGAACGTCATGCGATTGTGTTTTACTGTCTCGTTTTTTCGTAGCACTGAGAGCATTTATGTCGACATTGTTCCTTGTGTACAGGATGCTTAAGTATCTGAAAGTAACTATGGCTCTCTAGTTACAATGCACAATATTCTTAAGGTGATTGGTTTTTTTAACAACAAAAAAAAATCAAAGGTGTTTTACTACAAAGAAAAAGAAAACTATACGAGAGTGAGTTAAACCTATGCTTGAAACTTTTGCATTCCTAAACGTTCAGATTTATATGTGTTATATTCCGACTGCATCATTACTTTTATACTGACAAGCCTGGAGGCAAAATAATAAATTGTACATCGTAAGATAATTACTTTATACTACAAGAGAAAGTAAGTCATCACTGTCAAATGCAACATGTTTGATACACATTAATCACGAAGCAATTTAAATGTTTCTCTCAACCTAACCGCCCAAGAAAAGACATCAACGAGTTGTCAACGACTAAAACAGTTGATTGTATGATTCCACTTTACTTAATCATTGCGTATAATAAGATCCTGCAAAGATTATTTGTATTGTATAAGTATTTTAAAATATATTGATTAATCATGTTAATAAGTTTGTTTGAAATACACGTGTCATATTTTTATTTCCTTACTTTCGAGAGTGTTACAATTAATAGATTTTTTTTAACTTCGTTCATTTATTTTAATCGTGAAAATGTTTCTAGTAACGAAATAACAATTCAATGACGAGTTTGTGAACGAGATCAAACGAGATGTTGTTCATCTTTTTAATAATCGTTTATCAACGTTTAAAAGACCACCCGTGGGCATAAGCTTCTCCAATCGGAGTTAAAAGAATTAATACCACAGAAATAGTGAAGAAAAAATTAAAAGCGTAATTTGCAGTTGTCTTTCGTAGTAACGGAACATCTCAATTATGCTTCGTTTTATACGCACCGGAGAATGACGTCGAAATCAATTAACAGTCGTCGTCGTGAAACAGCATTCATTTTACAGCTCATTGGACGGGAACGTAGGATCGACGTGGCGGCCAAAAATAAAATGGAAAATTTCACTTGGCACAAAAATAAGAGTTCGAGTTTAAAGCGTGGGATTAGATCTTGTCAACTGTCCCATCAAAAAGGAAGCTTTTATGATATGTCGACAAAAAATAACATAAGTGAGGCTTACAAGGTCACATTTGACGTACGACGACATTTGTGAACGTAGTTTTTCCAGTTATATGTGGAATTTTTCATAACATACGATCTTATGGTCAATATTTATGTGCGGTTATCTTCAATGAAAAAGTAATATCTTGTAATCATTGAGAATTATTAATGAGTCAACCAACTCGGTGTTTTTCTTTGATGTTTTGTGAATGAGCTGTATTGATCTCGCGAGAAGCAATATCTCATGTGTTCTCGTTCTGAATTCTATTGATGTTTTTTCGTCTGGTCTGGTGAGGTATAGACGGAGGGGTAGGTACAAAAGGTTTTACAGCTGTGTCAGTTTCGTTCATCTCATTTCCCACCCAATTTCTGCGTCCTTGTATGTCTAACTTTAATAGTGTATACACATTTTAACTAATAGTTTATTAGTAACGCTTATAGTAATATTTGTAAGGCTTTTAATATTTTATCTTACGGGAAATCTTATAAAAATGTCGTCAATTTTATTTAATCATTTAATACAGCTTTAATTTTTGTGACAAATCACGTTTGCAAAGAGATATGATAGTGTCTTTAATTCTCTCGTGTAACTATTAAACATCACATATCGACTGCACATAAATTTATATCCGACGTGAGAAAATTAACTTAAACAATAATTTAAAACGATCTTCCATTTCACAGGAATGTCGACTGAATACACGCATTATCTTATCGTCACGTCTCTTGGAAATTGCTTGATTCCTGTACTTGTCATATCTTTATTACTGTAAAACAACACTTTCCTGTTTAATCTATCGCATGTTTATATTTTAGTCACGAATTTATTTGTTAGATCGTTTTCTTTATTGCAGAAGAAGAAATCTTTCTCTTTTACTTACATTAAGAAACTGTAAATCCTATCTGATTAATCCATATATACATTTTATTATTTATTTTTATTACTAACACTAGTATTTGATTTAGTGTAACTAACACATATGGATAAAAAGGTCTGAAATAAATTATTATTTATTTATTTATTTTAATAATTTAACTCAACGACAACAACAATATTTTAACACTATCGAAAACATGTGAAGTTAGTAGTAATCATAAGATAATAATGTTTACAGTTTAATTTCAGACAGACAGTAATTAATATAAAAATAATTGAGTAGTAAATATCAGTGGTATACTGAAAATTATATTATTTCGTATTTTTCGTCTAAAATCTTAGAAAAATTCTGAAAGACCTTCAAGCTGTATATAATAAATACATTTACTGAACGACGTTTACAAACTGTACAAGATTTTACAATATAGCTTTCGTAGAAAAAAAATCTCTTCACTGTCCCTTCCTATCCATAAGTTCCATCGGCTCTTTTGACTGTGCTTGCGCACCGTGTCGAGCCCGCTTACCCTCTGTTCCCTCCCCTCCCACTCCCCTCCCC
>DWLR01002962.1:0-14371 GCA_018246295.1 Papilio alexanor hazarajatica | reverse complement strand
TGGCACATTTCCCCCCAATGATGTTATCAAAGGGGGAGGCCTATGTCCAGCAGTGGACGATCATAGGCTGAGGTGGATGGATGGGATGGGTATAAAACTGAACCCTATACATGAGTACATTTTAGAGTATTATAAAATAGATATCTTTTCCATATCGAACATTAAAAACATTTTGAAGATTTCCAATGCTTCAACAAAAAAAATCTTTTATAAGTACTCGACGTATATGTATGAATAATGAATTTATTTGTTTGATATTTCTTACCAAATATTAAAAAGAAGTTAAAAACAATTAAAAATTGCCCTCTTATTAAATTTATTTAAAAATTAAAGAGAAAATTGAATATTAAATGAATAAAGAAGGGTGCTGAGTCCTTGCAACTATGTAATAAGGGTTGATCTAGGCAGGCGCCTGAGCAGGGGAGGCAAGGTGAAGCTGCTCGGGCCTGATAAGGCTATTAAAAGTTGCGCTTATAGACTGCTAAGAGGATTTAATCGATGTGGCCTATTGATACCAAGAAAACAACAAAGCAGAATGAATTCATGGTAATGCTGTAGATCCGGTTCTTTTTTACACAGCCTTGAAGAAAACTTTAATAAAATAAATTTCAAGAATCAACTTTCAAAGACGATAAAAATTAGGTTGCTTTAATTCTATAATACTAAGTTTAATTAGCGAAATTAATAGGAAATTTAATCAATGGTAGGTTTGTTTTTGTAGCTAAAGCTTATATATGATTACGATTATGTTATCCATATTATTTCAGAATTGCATACGCACCTCTTTGCCTTATGGACGCTGTGATTATCGATAACTGAAATTATATGTTAAATATTACTTTATTTTATATATATTGTAATATGATATAAAACCGACAAATGGTATTTTGTTGATAATTAACATCAAATAAATAATAAATTCATGAAGTTAATAAATTATATTTAAATACTCGTAAATTTTATTAATGTAGTGCTGCCATTAATTGCGTATGTTTATTAATTACAAAAAGAAAGTGATGGCACTTGTAATTATACGTTAAACAGCAATAAAACATTTTTCATTTTATTATTAAGATCCATTTTAAGCAATAATTAATTGAAACCTAGTAATGGACCGATATTTTAAAAAAAGTTATTAGCTATCAGAATTATTAGTGATTAATTCTGTTCACCTGATTTTTGATCATAAGGAGCTTTAATTAAAGTTATTATATTTCAGGAAGCTTTGAGAGGTAATTAACAGGAGTAGGCGGTATAATAATTTACCGTTAATATGTACAGTACGAAACAAACAAGAGATTAAACAATGTGAAGACGCGACGGAATATTGGTTTCAAACGCGAGCGCGTCATATTTCGGCACGTACGTTCTTGTCTATGGTGTAAAATACGGAATGTAGATCGGGACAAAAGATACGTGCGGGGGAATTTTGTTCAAAGCAATTATTGTGAATAGTGCTCGATTCAGCGCTGGTAGAAATTCGCGTATAAATCGCGTCACAAACCACAAACAAAAACGTGCATGTGGACCGTCGCCCATTATTCTCGACTGCATAATCGCTTCGTCCGACGCCCGCATCGCTTCCTGTGCTATTTTATTTCCTCTCTGTTTCAACTAGGCGGAGCTTTTTCAGTGAGGCTTCGGCAAGGAAATTAAACCATGTTTAATTCTGTTTAAGGTCCGGTTCCGGCTAGAGGGAGCGCGCGGCGAGCCGATGAGATCGGCGACAGACCGAAGCTACCGCGCTACAATTCTGGCACAATGTGTGTTAGTTTTAATAGGATTAAACTCATTGTTACATACGATCTGAAAGGAGCGTAAGCCAAACAAAATTGTTTCTAACAAATCGAATCAAACAGTGTGAGAGGTATTGGAAAGTAACAGTCGCGATTCTATCAAATAAAGCAAGGAATGCCTCCGATTCCGATATCAGAGTGAAAAACGAGACATATGCCGATGACAAATAAAATTTATTTCATTCCTTCTTATAATTAATGGAAATAAATAAAATAAATTATAATACACTATGTGTTTTACAACTAAATTTAAAAAAGAAAAAAATAATAATGTGTCGGGTCATTTGGTATTGAAATGGACAGAACGTCGGATCCGACCAATTCGAATACGTAGAAAAACGAAATCTTCCAAAACACGTCACATCAATTTCACCTTATTTAAGAATCGAATACAAGACCAGGGGTGGACTAGCTAAGTACTGTTAGTACTCGAGATTATCAGAAATAAAATCATTTATTAGAACGAACAAAAATGATTATTAAATAGTAAACCAATGTGATATATGTTTTTATTCGTAAAAACTTTTATAATTGTGTGGGTAGTTGAAAAGTCAACAGTAATTTTTACTTGGTCTCATATTTATTAACATTTAAAAATACTTACAGCATATGATTTTAATACAATTAATATGTTATCTTACTATGTGTAAATATTCCTACTTGCCTGCAGTGTTTGATTGTTTCACTAAAGTCTAATCTATACAAAGTCAACATTCATCATGGATTACTCACAAGTACAAATTAATATGGAGCTGATGTTGATGTGTTCACTGGGTGCAACGTTGCAGATAAAACACCTGACAGAATCCGGACATGCCATCCTATGAGAAAGCCTAAGAACGATAATGCCAATCCTTAACCGAGGCCTATCCTTATCAAGTTTAATGACGTATCACTCCGTGACCGGGTATGGAATGCTAAGAAGGTTTTTAAAAGAACGAAAATTACACTTTCTGAGTTCCTTACTAAGCCGCGACACAACACCTTCATGGCGGCCAGAGACCACTTTGATGTTTCAGCTTCCCTATAACAATAAAAGCCACCTTCCCTATAACATTCTCGATAAAACTCCCTCTGAATATTCCGAATCCTCTGAACACTTTCTCATTGAAGTCTTATTTGGTCATCTAAAATTGCTACTTGGTGTGTTCTATTGCCCTTCCCTTCATATTGACTACTTCCATAAGTTTGAAGTCTTATTAGAAAAAAAAGTCACAGCCGTAAACCACACAATCATTATGAGTGATTTTAACACCTGGTTAGTGAACAACGACAAACTAGATTCGACCCGTGCCTCCAAATTCTGTTTCTTAATAAACTCCGTTAATCTTAATATTCTTCCCCTTGGCCCAACGCATTTCTCTCCCAACTGCGCACTTTCCTTGCTAGACCTTATCATTGTATCTTCGCCTGATCATGTAAGCGCATATGGACAAGTTAATGCTGAAGCTTTCTCTTATCATGACCTAGTTTTCCTTTCTTACAAAATTCGTTGTCCTAAACCCAAACTCCTCGCTCTCGACCTCTGTGCTATTGACTGGGATGCGGTATATTGTGCTCCTACCGGGGACGAGAAGATGGAAGTCTTTAACTCTCTTGTATTGCAAGTCTTTGACTTACACGCTCTTCCTCGACCAATAAGGTTGAAGCACTTGCCTGCGCCCTGGCTAACTGGCGATATTAAGGGTCTTATGGCCAAAAGGAATGCAGCAAAAGGTAGATATAGAAAGAACCCCACTGAACTGAATCACAATAAGTATAAAAAGCTCTGAAACAGGTGTAGTAGACTACGCAGAGATGCACACTGTCGCCACATTCACTCTTCCGTAAGTAATAGTGATCCTGCTAAGGTATGGTCGTTTCTTAACTCCTTAGGTATCGGCAAATGTAAGTCCTTCCTTTCTCCAAATCTTGACCTTGATGCCCTCAATCTTCACTTCACTTCTACCTGCTTCATCCCAGCCCCCATTAAACAACAGTCTATTAATGCCCTTTTATCCCCTCTTACATCTGATCCCCCGTATCCTCCTTTCGTTTTTAAAAAACTCTTTCTTTCCAGGAGGTTGAGAAAACAATGAACGACGTCAAGCCTAACGCTGAAGGTGCTGATGGCATTAGTCGGAGAATGATCGTTCTTAGCTCACCTGTTGTACTCCAGGTCCTCTGCCATATTTTCAATTTTTCGATCAGCTCCAGCAGATTTCCTAACCGCTGGCGTAAAGCTGTAGTAACCCTCATCCCTAAAGTTAAATATCCCAAGTTGCCCTCTCATTTTCGACTTATTTCCATTCTCCCTTTCTTGTCAAAAGTCCTTGAGCGTCTCGTCTATAAACAATTGAGTATATTCATTAACTACAATGGTTTGCTCAGTCCTCTTCAATCTGGTTTTCGCCCCGGGCATAGTACTGTTACTGCTTTAACCAAGGTTTCTGACAACGTGCGCCTGGCTATGTCTAATCAACAACTTTCTCTCTTATCTTTTTGGGAGGCAGCAATATATACGGGCTAATGATCGTGTATCTAGGCTCTGTGATATATCTGACAGCGTGCCACAGGGTGGTGTTTTATCCCCTCTTCTTTTTTCCGGTTTCATTAACTTCCTCACTCCCCTTCTCTCATGTTCCTACCACCCCTATGCGGATGATCTCCAAATTTATATCCACGCTCCTGCTGATGATCTTAATTCTGCGGTCTCGGCAATTAACAAAGACCTTGTGACTGTCCTTCGTTGGAGTCAATTCCATGACTTAATGGTCAAGCCGAACAAGTCGCAAATCATAGTCATCGGGGGATTGAAGCAGATTAACCGACCTAATTACGGTACTTTTCCTACCATAACGTTTGACAATGTTACATTAACTTTTAGCGATATATTCAAAAACTTGGGTGTCTATTTCAATTCAACCCTTAATTGGTCACACCACATTTCAGAGGTAGGTAGTAAGCTCTTTGCTGCGGTAGGGTCACTTAACCGGTGGAAGAACCTGCTCCCCGTGAAGACTAAAGTCGAGCTTGCGCAGTCCCTACTTTTACCTATCCTTGATTATGCTGACGTTTGCATGATCGATCTCAATGAGGAATACCTTAATAAATTAGAAAGGTTACAAAACGTTTGTATCAGATTCGTGTATGGACTGCGTAAGTACGACCACGTTCTGAGTATCGACAGAGGCTCGGTTGGCTACTCATCAGGTTACGTCGGGTTGAGCATGCTCTTGTCTTACTTTACAATGTTTTATTTGACCCTCCATTATCGTGGTGCTGACCATAGCCGTGTGTTACGCTCTGGGTATAGTAATACACTTCATGTGCCATACACTAAGTCTAGTTTAGAGGTTCTTTTACTGTGAAGGTCACGCACATGTGGAATGATCTTCCACGGGACATCCGTGAGTCAGTCATTTGCAATTTTTAAATCTAATCTACATAGCCATCTCCTGCACAAAGTCACTCGCTGAATTAAATATTTTCCTTCTTTCATATGTATGTAAGTATACGTATATATTGCTGTATTTGTGTATGTATTTAACATATAAGCAATTCTTGTTCTTATTTATTTATTTTTGAATTTTCTTGTTACCCTGCTATTTATTTTTATTTTACCTCTCCTGTCCTACTGGGTTGCCTGGCAGAAATCGCTCATAACGATAAGGCCGCTCTTGCCCACATTTAGACATAAATCTTAGAATTAGTCAATTATTGTATGTGAGCAATAAAAAGTTTATAAATAAATAAATAAACTTTTATACAGAAAGTGAAAATTTGGTATTTGTCGTATCACTTTTCGTGTTCTATAATTTGTCGTGTAAAATAATTCGATGCTTTGATTAGGACAATTGTTGGTTGCGAGGTTAATTAGCAACTATAAAGTGGATCCAAAGAAATTAAATTTGGTTTCGTGAACCATCCCTCCACAGTAGTATAAGGGAGCGTTAAGGGAATTCTAATAATTGAATAAAAGTGAGTGAGGGCTATGATGAACGTGGATGATTGGTTACTTTACACGCGCAATTCGTTTCACGCATATTTTAGGTATCTCTATTTTTGCTATGAGCATCATCTATCTTTGTAGATTAGGTGAACATTGTTTATCTTAGTATCAATGGTGGCACGTTGTGATAAAAATCTTAATACAGGAAAACATATTTTCAGTGTTGGCTATCTGTCATCGTAAATTGAATTAGATCTTTTTAGTGCACACCCATGGACCAATTGAATGAAGCCAACGCTAAAAAATGGATTGTTACATTTACACAATATAAGAAAATTAATATGAATAAGATCTCTTGCCCCAAGCCTTGAGCCCAAAGGGAAAGGGGGTGCAAATACAAATAAGAAACAGAGATAAGGCCTAAAGTAGATTATAAGTAGCATGTAATCTACTTTTACTTCACCAAGTATCAAAAGGTTAGGCTTACTGAATGAGAAGTAATCAAAGCTGACGAAAATCTACGCATAGAGCACTAAGCATGCGTGTTAAGCAATAGAGATGAAAAAGGTAGGATCATGCAGAGTTGACGTCCGTAATCCCTATATATAGCCTATAGCCTATAGGAAATATAGGAATATTTAAGTAGAATGTCTTTACGTTATTTGAATAATGTAAGATTATAAAAATAATATGATTTTAACACATTATTTGATGTCTGAAAAATTATTTTAGTATATGATTTTACTTACAGAAAGCATTAACAAACAGCTCGCTTATTGTGCGAGCTCCGTCCGGTTCTCCTTTTTCAGTTGTTGCACGGGTTAGTGCTCGCGGTGTTTTCTCAGTACCTATTACCCGAGTAGGTTGTAGACTAACGAGTCTGTAGTTACTAAAGTACACCAGTTTGCACTTTCGAACACCTGTTTATGTACTTTATAGGTGCGCCACTAACGTTTGTTTCCACTATAAAAAAAAAAACAGCGTCGGTGAAGAAACGGTAGTGTTCACTGAAGGAGAAATATAAAAGAAACAGAGAAATCCCTGAGTACCTTAATGAAACAGGTTAGCGGAAGTCGTTATATGAATTATTATTATTATTGTATCAACCATTTTGTATTATAACAGTATACTCTTTTATATTAAACTTTGAGCCTAGACGTTATACCGTAAATCAAATACAAAGAATGGTACTCCATTAAAAAATAGCTTTTAAAAATGAATTAATGTTTTGTGTTATTGTTCACTTGTAATAAGAAACATATGCGGTTACTCGACAGTATTCACAGAACAAAAGTGTAAATGTGCCAAAAGATTCCGTCGGTTGTTATTGTGGACTAAAATTCTGGTACACTTTTTTGTGTTGTTAATAAGAGAACAAAAAGCTTGTGCTAAGCTAGCGCATTGCTTCGAGAGCAGAATGCAGCAATCAGGACGAGAACACTTTGACATAGCAATTGAAACGGCGCACTGCCGATGTGTTATTTTAATTGGGTTGCTTTTTATCAATGCTTTTACTTTCGGTTGTTTAACAATAAAATAAAATGCTTGAGTAAAATTCATCTAACAAGAATCCAAAAAAAAAAATACACCCAGTAACATGTCATATTTTCAAATTTCACATGTTAGAGTACGCCTTAAATCAATGTCTATTCCAATACATAGAAAAAATGACTTGCGCAATTACGGTAGATAAATAAACCTGATAACTGTATTAAAAAAATCCGTCTTTTTAATACGGTTATCAGGTCCAAGAGGTGAGAGAATAACCAGACCTGAAAAAATAAACGGTGGCCAAAAACGAGACAAAGTACCTCCTCAAGGTATTTCAACACATTTATGATGAAAATATACAGCAATAGGCTGTGATATTTTCATCATAACAATATTTGCCCTTACAATTGTTGTATACATAGAAAACAAAAATAAAATGGTCGTAAATGTAGTAACGAATGGTGCTGGCGATTGTTAACTCTGTCCGAGAAGACCAAATTGAGCGGAAATACATCAGTCGTTAGGTTATAAGAAAGACGTGATTGCTGTGAGCTTGGCTAGCGATGAAGAAGTTAAATCGTACATCATTACGAGTGCAGTTGAGAGACTGACCGACAAAATAGTATTAGTAGATCGTATTTACGATCTGTATTTGTTGATCTGTATTTGTAAATACGATCATCAAATTATTGGTACACACAGTATTGACTGACCGGTTAGCGCAATGGTAAGACATTTGCCCTTCACGCCGCAGGTCGTGTGGTCGATTCCCACATAGGACAAACATTTGTGTGTATGAACATGTCTGTTTGTCTTGGTTCTGGATGTAAAGACCACCGGAGGACAGGCAGCAGCGTCTTTTTCTAAGTACGTTGGAACATACTGCGATTGCCAACCCGCCTGCCAAGCGTGGCGGCGATTATGGCACATTTCCCCCAATGATGCGATCAATTGTAATGTTGTAAATAAATAGTCATATAAAATGCAATTGAAGTCTTTAGCCAATATTATAATTATTGCTTATGGCAGTTAGGTATGAGCGCGTAACAACGAAACAAACTTACAGTCGCATTTATAATATTAGGATAAATGGGTTTATCAAAATCAAATAGGAATATCAAGTTAAAAGAAACTTTTACGGATAGCATAATACGAATTGCTAAAGATATATTAGTAATATAAATTAACAGCATTAAAGTTAATAATAATTTAATATAGCAAATTAAAGTAGGAATCAAGTAATGCAAATTTTAAAATTGTTGACAATAGAAGTGTAAAGGATATAAGTGTAAAGAATAATGTAATTGACATTATCATCCCAGCAATTTATCCAAAGGATTAATTAGTTGAAATCCCAAATAGGGGATAAGCTTTAAAACGTCAGAATAAATTATTAAGAAAATAAAGCGAATAACGCATTTAAAGTATACAATAAAGCATTAATAATTGTTCTTATATCGCGTCATGTGCGATTGTATTTGTAGATTTTATATGACAATTTCATTATTTGCAGTATTGATTGGTTCGCATCAATCGCGATATGCAAATATTAGCTTCGCTCGCTGACCGGCGGCCGAGTGATTTACGTGTCGCGACGCCGGTTTATGCAATTACGACAGCTTATTAAAAATTAACTGCTGTTTCAAATCTGTCCCCGATATGACAACGCGCTGTAAATTATTTCACACTTTGAGTCTCAACGCTTAAACGTTTTCATCACATGATATGGTAGTTTTCAATGGTAAATTGAACAATGTTACCCTTCTCAATTCATGTAGGTAACCTCATAATTACTTACTACACGTGAGAGAGATAGGAGTGCGGTCAAGCGCTGGCCTATTTCAAATAAAAAAGAAGCACTACTTAACATGCTGGAGTTATTGAAAGGAATATGGTTGAAGTAGATGAATAACGCTCGGTACAAATCAACTGGTGCGATAAATGAAACGAACGAACAGTGTTTCATATTTATATGTAATTTAAACATGTAACTATTTAACTCAACACTTATAAGTCATAACATTTTTTGGAGCAATCGTTACTCTAATTGTGGAAGGAGATAATTTACCGCATTATTTATTTACCTTTTTCCCTGTAATACAGTAATTACATGTTTGGGCGCTGTGTCCGCGTAATTTTACTGAAACGAAATTCCCTCCGACAATGTCTTTATCTAAGTAGTCGTGTATCACATAAACCTGTTTCAACGGCTTCTATGTAATACATAACGTATTGCGTTGATTATATTTATCATAATGCGTTTAAATATGTAATTTTAAATCGAACAATTCTCGCAGAGATCGCGTGGTAATAGTCCCTGGGAGCGGGTGGCACGTAAATCAGAGCGCTGCGGGGGCATTGAGCCCCGAGCCTACGGCGCCGCCGCCGCTTTCATTTCACTCAGAATCCAAATTGATGGTGCACGCACCTATTATTATCCCCGGGCACACGTCGCAGAATCAACCTAATTAAACACTCGGCACATAAGCCTCGTCGTATGCGACAAATGACTTCATGTAGGACATAGTACCGCCCCTGCACGACTGTATCATCAAAAATATAGCAAAAAGCCACAAACGGCGTTGGACGTAATGGCGAATATAATATATGCTAATGAGGGCGGCGGGGCGGAGGACGTGACGTCACGCGCCGGACCGCAGCCACCGCTGGCCGCACTTAACGAGCGGGTGTGCATTTTCAATACGCAGAATGAGGCCCGATTGTAGGCTTGGCTGGCTACAACAAACTGCAATTAATAGAAAAAGAACTTCTGTACGTATTGTTCTACAATCATTTGAACTTTCCTACTTATAATCTTCTGTTCTTTACTCGTTGTGATTTATAACACTAAGAAAAAAATGAAAACAATTACAAGATATAAAGGAGGACGGCTCAGACGAAGCCATTTACAACAATAAAACAACATTAGTACTGCCAAAATAATAAAGTTTCCAAAATAATAAAAGGATCGGCCGTCCGCGAGGCGCCAGAAAGGCCCTGCCGTTTCGTTTGCGGAGCATTTCTTCATGTCTAAGTTAACTGTGACTTTTAATACAAGTTCTTCCTTCATCGTTCTAACTTTTTTACATTATTTCACCTAAACAAGTACCTTTACTTTTGATCTGTTACATTATTCTTGTTTTTTTTTTCGTCGCAATCGCACTTTCTACGATATAAAACGGCATTAATTTAGCCTTCTATTGTTTTGTGTGATACCACTCGTATAGTTTTTGAAGTATATAAGTGTCATCAATCACAAAGTGTCGACTGATTTATGACAGGCGACCGGAGGTACGACACGCGCCTAGTCTATTCGCGATGACGATGCGATTAAGAGCGGTTCGGGGAGGTACAGAGTAGTGAGGAAGGGGCCGGGCCGCCACCTGACGCGAGCCGCGAATGCCGTCGACTTAAAATGGTGTCTTTACGTCAAGCGAGCGCAGGCTTACATCACATCATTGCCTAATCTCGAGTGTGA
This sequence comes from Papilio alexanor hazarajatica, assembly GCA_018246295.1. NCBI lineage: Eukaryota > Metazoa > Arthropoda > Insecta > Lepidoptera > Papilionidae > Papilio > Papilio alexanor. Next base: position 3,675 of record DWLR01002962.1, on the reverse strand, counting down.
AAATCGCCGCTCTGCAATACAACTCTACAGAATCTTCACAACAATTATAGGTATTTATTTACTTAACTTTTTTTGGAGTTGCAAAGAGATTGGGACGGAAGTCACGTATGGTAGGAAGCGTTCCAGTTCCAGGACGATGAAGAATGGTGGGAGTCTGAATGCAGAAACCGGAGATCCATATAATTTGAATGGAGTTAAGAATAAGAACAAATAAAAAGAATTCATAATAATGATACATTTTGTTTCATACAAAATAAAATATAACACATACAGTGCTTTTGTCAAAGATAATGTTTAGTTTCTAAGATGATGCTGCTATTAATCCTTCTGACAGAGGGTGAGGCTTTCGTTATACAACAGGAAATAATTATGTAAACGAATATAATTATGAGGTTCTTAAAAATTGTGTCTGAGGAAACATTGCAATACCGGTAACGCATCAGCAAGGTACTAAATGCTATCCTGCGGCTTGTAATAAGTCGTTAGTTTTTATGTTGTTTGTATGTGTGTGTAAAAATATTTAAGCTTTATCAATTTTTATCTTTATTCGGCCCTTCTGCCGTAAAATAAAGCACGGACACGTCACAAAGTCACAGAGCTATCAAGCTCGTGCTCCCGCGAGAAAATTGCGGGTATTCATCATAAATGCGTGACGTTTAAAATTTTCAACCGTACGCCAGGCGGCCCCCACGAATAAATCAAAGCAAACAGTAGTTTGGGCGAGTGAGATACTATATTACCTCTTTTGTTCAAAATTTTTCTCATACATCAACTTACAATGCACGCTGCAAGGTTTAAAATCCTTTTACATTTAGGACATAAAGTTGATATGATAATGTACAAACGCATAAAATAGCAAAGTTCCAAAAAGGTCGGTACGTCGGAGAATGTAAAATAAATGTGACATAACATTTTGCAGGAAACTCTCGTGTGTGCAATAATTTAGTTGTTGGTAAGCTGATATTTATTGTTCGGTTAACATGGTCCTGGTTTACACGGATGAAGAGTAATAATTACGTGCTAGTTTATCGAGCATATTGCAGCGGCATACTGGAAGCTCATTTCGCATCTAATGGCTGGACCGCAAATGTTTTGCAATGTTCACTTTATCGCATTAATACAATGCGGACCGTATCGTTTTAATTGCTGATTACGAGACATAGACGATTTATATATATACATACATATGTGGAATAGAGGGAGTCAGTAATTGGTACTCGCCTGCCACCAAGCTTATTAGATGATTATTAGGTGGCAAGGCTTAGAAACGTAAAAGTTATAAATATAATATAAACACTGTTGATAAAAAATCTATTTCAATAATTTTAATTTTAAGATAATATGCCTAAGATTTGCATTAGAATGACATAAAAGTTGATAGAGGTAAACATGGGTTGAGTGACCGGTTCGCAACAACAGTATTGATACAATGCAGACTTTAGACCGGACCTGGCGTACGCTGTAACCGTAGCTGTAATTGATATACGTATTTGGCAGTAGCGAGTAGGATTTGCATAGCATTAACGCTGCAGTCGAACGAAAGCTATGTGCATAACACCAGCTTGTAATAACACAGAGTGTTAATTTTCGATGAATTGCTTGTATTCGGTATTCGACAAGCTTGCGAATAAACGAATAGTAAAATGTGTAGGTATTGCAGCAGGGAAATTTCAATGTAAAGTAAATTAACATCGAGCTCACATCTGAATTGCGAGAGCCGGCTAGGCGCCCGCGTGCGGCAACAGTCCTAACGAGTGGCTGCCAGCTTCGGCAGCGGGAGTGCGCATCTAGCTGCTCTCCTCGGCATCGGGAGCTCGGACCACCCTATTGCATTTATTCATGTCGTTACCGCTAACGATAATTTTATCGCGTGCTCATTTGCTGGCGCCAGACTCGCGATCATCTGTCAGTGACTACAAATCGACAATTTGTTCAGCACTAAAATTTTTATTACGGTATAATTGACCCCAATTTTTCTTTGGTGGTTCTACCAAAGTAGCTCCTTTTATTGTTCTAATTGTATTTTTTGGCCACTATTTCTCGTACCTTTTGTTGTCAGAACTATGTTTAGCAATAGCAATAAAACATTTTAAAGTGATAATGTAGAACATCTATACATATAATAAAATCGTAACTGATCGATGTCTGTACATGGAAAATAAATTAGCAAAACTATTACGGGGCGGAGAGGTATTTACTAATGCTACAGAACTCAAAAAAACGGTTTTTATAAATTTTTGTCTGTTTGTCTGTTACATTGTTCGCGCTAATCTCAGAAACGGCTTAACCGATTTGGGTGCGGTTTTCACCAATGTGTAGTAATTAGCTTTAATCGTTAGATTAAGTTATTTCATCTAAATCGCTTCATGAATAAGAAAATTATATCAATTTAAAGTGGTACGTTAAATATTTCTTCAGAAAAAATCCTATATAATGACTATTTAGTAGAGTGGGATGAAACTTTAGTTTACTTTATATGATATTCTATAAAATGAAGATGGTCCAAAGATAACACAAAGTTAAAAATATACATTTGAAATTGCCATTGTAAATTGACCTTCGATCTATATTGTCAAATGGGCTACTCATGGTTCTATAATACTTAGGCTTAACGCTTCGGATGTACGGGATTGCGTGTTTATTATAAAAGGGGTGAAAAAATTAACTTTTAAAATTTTTACAATCTTACTTCATTAGATCGCTAGTTGGCATAAAATAATAAAAAATTGGATTTGGTAAATTTAAAAATTAACATTCTCTCTTCTTACTCCTCAAAAATAATAAAGTATCCTTGGGACATATCGGAAAAAAAAATCCCATCTCACTAAAAGTATGTGGCGATTTAAGTAAAATTTTGATTAGTTATTTAATCACCTGTATAATAATAGTACATCTGAACCGTAACCTATCTCTAAAAGGTCAAATATCGAGTCCATCTTTTAAGGGCGCCCTAACATTTTAGGTGACATTTTGGCAGTGATTAAACTGAAACTTAAATTTCACTTAAATTTTTTTACGGACTCCTTAAATCTATTAGTCGATGGCAAAAATGGGACGAAGTCGCGGGCAACAACTATAAAGTTAAACCGTTATTTTTAAACAAATTTAATATTAGCTGAGTATCGTACAGTAGTAGGATTTTATGTGAAAGTCTAACAGGGCCATCTTGAAAATTTCTCCCAGAGCGTTGCAGGTAGGTAATTGAATAGTGCAGTAGATGTGGACCGACGCTCGGCAGCTAAGGACGTGGCCGGCCGCTGTACGCGCGTACGGCGTGGGGCAGCGCGGGGGCGCGGGCGGCGGCTAGGCCATAATTGCACAAACTTTCATGTGCTTCGCATACATTTTCATAATTAAAGGGGCGGTTAGCACTAACTGGCAAAATCAGTTTGTTTTATTTACACTACGTCTATTAATTGTCACTTTTCATTGTGGTTACTGCGATAGAAACTAAATTGTAATGGTAAGTGACCAATATTTAATACTGTAAACATTTTCTGATATGGTATATAAATTTTGTAAGACTTTTTTACATTTTTATACAGGAAGGTTGCACACTAGCAGGCGGTCATAACCCATAGCGCTACGAACCGCAATGCATACTAGGGGTGATCCAAAAGTAATGATAATCGGTTACTTCAGGTCCGCATAAAAATCCAAAAAAAATATTTTTTG
>DWLR01002961.1:0-14371 GCA_018246295.1 Papilio alexanor hazarajatica | reverse complement strand
ATATATATATATATAACGTTATTATTCACGTTGACATTATTTTATTGTGTACTTCCCTGATAACGATTTATTGACCGCATGTGATGCCGCTGGCGGCATTCAGTTAAGTATATAACCACACCCACCCGTTGTCATAAATGAGCGACAAACGCGAAACTATGCCATATTATGCGACATGATGCGACTGATACATCATGCGTCACAGATTATGGCGGCACGGTGGCTAGAAATCGGTACGAGAATTACTGAATATTTTCGCGTCGCGTCGGGGAGTCGCGCTTGTCGCTTCCGATCAGATCCGATCACCAATTTTTGATTTTAAAGCGTTCAAAGGAGTAGACGAGGGGAAGGGGATTTAGTTTTATACTATTTATATTTACCTAGTTAGTGCTACAAAATCTACTATTGTTTTACAACCAGTCGTAACTATCAACGCAAAGCAACGGCATGGGTGGCGCGGCGCGTGTACAGGGGCAGGGCAATCGGTCAAGTTTTTTCAACATCCGGCTGACAATTTGCGTACGATACCAAAGACTACTTAACATAGAGTTGAAACTTGATACATTTAAGTTAAATCAAGTTTAGCCGCAATGGCCACCATCATAGAGGGCAATAAAAATGCGTTTCCAACGGCGTTGCCAAAAATTATTTAGGAGGTTTTCTTCAAATACCTTTAATAAGTTTCTACGTGATGTCAAGCAATCAGCAGAAAAACTACTATCAAAGTTTCATGGCATAGTAAAAACAGTGAAGTTTTTACTTTTTACCATAGAAATTTAGTTTTCTCGTAACTACATAAGATTATTTTTTTTTTACCTAAAGAAAAGCTTTTATGTTAATCAATGTGTCATTTTGGTTAAGATGAAATCTTACGAGTTAATTGCCAGATATTATAATGGCTATTTTTCTATGTCTACGTAAACATATAACATTTGAGTAGTCAAACTTAAAAATAAAAAGTGTACATTAATTGAGTATTTGTTGTTATTCCATAAGTCAGACCATGCCACAGAGAAAATCGGTTTCACTTTGGACAGCTCATTATACAAACCGTTTAATCCATATCATATTTATAACTCAAAAGATAACGGAACGATTCTAAAACATCGAATGTTTAGATAACGTCTGATAAAAAACGTAACCGTACCACATTGATTTCGTTCCGCTTTGAGTGCGTTTAGTGATTCAAAAAATATTATTATTAAATATATTTTTATTCGTTACCATGAATTGTTTTTTTGTACACGAGTTACATTTTATATGTACCGCAGACGGTTTATTTCAAAACCATAAATAAATACACTTTGATGACGTTATAATAATTTTCAAAAAGATAAATGTTGGATGCTATGAATGAGACGGTTACACTGTTATGCCAAATTTGAGTCTTCGGTCTGTACATATAACAATATAGCCAAGCTATAAATGTATAAAAATCTTTATGACGAGAATTAGTTTATACAGAGATTCAGCATTTCAAATCTCGATGGGAAATTATTTTTTGAATTTTACATACACATCACATAGTATGCAATGTATTATGACATCACTGACTGCATTAATTAAATAAAAGTTCTTACAATCGGCTTCTATTTAAGCTGTGAAAATCGATAGGATTTTCTGTCTATCCCGTATCCCCCCACAGTCTCAGGTGTTTAAAATTATGTACAAGATTATAAAAAGAAAGGTGGCTTTAATAAGGTATTAAAAAAATTGGGATAGGTATGTGAGGGAGATAATACGCTTAAAGCATAAAAAATTAAATCCATAATCACTTGTTAACTCGCTACCATTACAGATCATTGGCGTGAGTATAAATGCTTGAAAAGAAATAGCTTAAACAAGCGCTTTAAGATGTTTTACTTAGTCCAAACCTAGCTCATTTAAAAAAGTCTTTAATCGGATTACAAATAAAATAAACTTTAATGAATGACTATGCAAGGTAGTGTGCAACAGTGATCGGCGCTTTGGAGATTTAAAATTACAATATCCATACACATAAAATATATATACATATGCAGTTGTTATCTGGCACCCTCCATCGGAGTGCTATGGTTTTATTTTTCTGTGTAGAAACGCGCGCATGGATGAACGTCAGTCGGTAAACGTCGAGTGAGTAATAAACGAGGTTGAATATATATTATTCAACGTGTATCACCACCATTATTTAAATTTAAAATACCTTCTTATAATTCCACGTCGCTCTGAAAGTACGAACGCGTCAATAACACCAAGTTATAACGCCTCGTATGTAGAAAACTTTATATCGAAACAGTAATTACATTTATTTTCTATTTAAATCAGATTTGAATATTGCTTAAAGTTCCTGTGAACATATGTATTCGCCCGAGGAAATATCACTTTATGCTGTATACACTGAGGTCTACTGCATTTTTGCTTCTAGGTTAATGTTGATATTGTATTCATGTCAACTTCTATCTATTTGATATGCATCCAAATTTGATTTGCGAAATTCGAATTTGATAAGTATAAATGTTTAACTTCGCTAATAAAAATGTATGTCATCAATGAATTTACAAGTCAAGTGTATTTGGATAGATTTTTTTTTGAAGATTTTATGGCCTGGTACCGAGACGTATATGGATAGAGCTTTGCGTTAGAAACCTTTTTTTAAATTGATTAAAATTAACAATTCAATGAACTGGATCGTAGTCACACATTACATGAAAGTTAAAAAAAATAATATATGCCTATACAAAAACAGTAGTGTAACCAAAAACAAAAAAAAACAGTTTTAAAATATCTTATTAAACCATTTTATAAAACACCAACAAGACAAGTAACAAAGGGAGCGAAGCCATTAGAAGCAATGATTGCGTAAATGACTTTAGGTGGTTGACGTTAAGGAGGCGCACAGACTAAAAATAAAAGTTTGATGGTCAAGAGACCTGTTTGGTGGCGGGGTGACGGGGGAGGGTGGCCAGTCTGTGCTTCGCTTACGCACACCCACAACGTTGACTCATTTTCTTGGATATTCTCTGGTAGCCCTGCGATTGGAATTTCCGGATAGAGTAGCAACAGGACAATAACCTGATGATTTATGTGCAGCTATTTCATTATTAATTTGCTACAGAAGTTTTGTAGGTGTCGATATAAACAATATTTTAATGCATTTTTCAGTTGCAATTGGTGTAACTATTATCTTTATATAAATATTGGAACTTAAAAATGTAAATTAATTTTGAATATTATGAGACACAAAAAGTTACTATAGTCGATTTTATTTTATCTAGTTATATTCAATCACATGTCCTTTTTACGTTTTGGCTAATGTTTTCACTACATTCCATGTGTTGAATTTCTTTTAGAATCCACGATTTTGTTGTCTGTCAATTCTCTTTAATTTAGTATGCATACTAGAGTAATATATATATATATATATACATATATATTATTTACTTTATCAATTTACAAACCGTCTTGTACATCATAAGTTAAATATGTTGAAAATTTTATACATTGTTAAAAAGAAGTAAAATCGGCAGGATATGGAAAAGCAATTTTGACAGAAATTGAGAGATGTACGCCTCTATAACTAAACTGTAACGTCACTTCTCAAGTAATATTAGCTTCGTTAGCGAACAGCTAAAACTAAACGACATGCATATTAGTGACGTCTATGTCTCCACTAAGTGGATATGATTCATTAAAACTGATTGAGGTTTAATGGAGGCGATGAGTCGGTCAGTTCAATGATTTTATTTTTTGTGGTTCGTAAGAAAAAGTATTTACATTTAAGATTGAGTTTGCTTTACTAAGAAAAAACAAATTTCACTCAGCGTTCTGTTTGCTCTTAGTAACTTTAGACAAGATGGTACGTCTTTTTAGCTTAGTAACTTTAATAGCTTCTGTTAAGTTTAAGCCGAAACATTGTATTTTTCTTATACTTCCTTTTTGGTTGTTGCAGATATCGTTTGGTAGATAAGGCAGAATACTTTTACTTTTTTAGTATAAGAAAGTGTCAAACGAGCACGCGGTCTCCCGAATGACGGTTACCCATAGACATCTGCAACAAGCATTTGCGAGTTGCAGATGCGTTGCCTACCTTTAATAGACTTCACGCATGTGTCTCTGTGTTCGAATGTACTAATTTTATTTTTAAAACATTTTTGCTACACGGCCAAGACGCAGCTTATTAAATAGTCTTAAAAACCTAGAAATGTGTTAAGGTCGTGTAAGTCTAGCTTTTTTGGAGATCTGTAACTATAATATGTATTGTAGTTTTGTTTGGGGTAACGTGTTCAATGGTGGATATTATTAGCGATGCCGGTCGGTTATCGACAGTAACCCACATCGGCGTTATCTGATACGGCGCACTCCACTGAAAGCGAAGCGCGGTTCGCAATTACACAAATACGCGCCTAATTGCGTCGCCGCTGGTTTGCGTGTTTGCCGCGCAGCGTTATTTAGTTTAGGTCAACTGTTTAGTATTATTCCACTTATGTTGTAGATATTTAAATATAGCAGACAAGGTAATAAATTGTTTTAGTTTTAGTTCACACTGTTGGATTTAATTTTATTAGCTAATTTATTATGAATATCGCGCCTTATTCCTTGTTTGCTTTTCATAATCTTTGGTGTTATATATTCTTTAAAAGTTGGACAATACTCACCCTCTCTCTTCTCCGTGACATCTTGACATCTTGCAAAAAGAGTATCTTTTTTGTTTGGTTTATTATATTTAACAAATTGCACTTTACTCTAAAAGTAAACAATGAAAAACATTTCTAACTAAATGTGATACTTTTACGTCATAACATATCCATGTTTCTTCCTATCCATCTACCACAATAAATGAGTGACTGGAGTTGCTGTTTATATTAAGAGTCCTAGTATCTTAGTAGTCTTAGTAGAATTTTAGATATTTTGGAGGATTATGTTTTTCTTTGTATAATTGTTCTTTGTTATTCTTTGTATTTTAAACATGACGTCTTCTAGCCATGTTTTAGTCCAAAAACTAGATGTTTTCGTCTCTATGTCACATAAAGTTATCACATGACGATGTCAAAACAGTATAATGTTTTTTCTATCTTCCATACAAATTGGTTTCATTTTTCATCTTCGAGCATTGTCTTTTTGTGGCAATACGCAATTGCTAAGACGTAACATGTCTGTACAGCAGTGCGCGTTGTAGTCAGTAATCTGTTACATTATCTTCTAATAATATTGGTGATTGGAATATAGCCTGCAGTTGTGAAATGTGAAAAAAAATGTAGTCATATGAATTGTAAGAGGAAGCGCCAGTGTCTAACACAGTGCAGACTAGCACAGACACTGACGTTCACTCAGTCTCCAAAAATGCATAGTGTTGTATATAATGGTATATCGATATTTTTGTTTCATGGAACAAATTGTTTCTGGTGCTTAAAAATAAATGAATATTTTATTTATTATTTATTATCATTTACTATGGCAGTTTTAGACTGATGACTTTAATCTCCGGATAGATTCTATTTATAGCAAATGTCTTATTAATTTATCGTTGCTTGCTATTTCCACCTACTCATTCCTGTGATAAATCGTCAGACTTTTTTTTAATAATTTCCAGTACTGTTTTTAGAGTGTTATAAAAATCTATGCCATGAACTATTTGGTTTAAAGAACAAAAAAAGATAAATTAACTTCCAAAGGCTACATTACTATTATTTTATCAAAAATAAAATTGTATCAAGATAAAGTAGTAAATTCACAAGGATTCGCACTCGTGAAAAGAACTCGTTCAGAAAAAGAATGAGACGAGCACCGTATCTGGGGAGACGACACGGCTCGCCTTAGTGCCTGCAATTAAATTTACGAGTACTTATACGTTTTGTTTTAAACATAATCTGATAAAGGAAATCTTCTACCGTTGTTTTCAAATGCTAGAATACCAATAGAAGATTTTTTTTTACAAAACAACTGTAATTATACTCACTTACAAAAACATTAAACACACTTGTCATCTATTAATTAAACTCACCAAAATGTACTTCTTAAACAAACCCTTATTAAATTTATATCTTTAAACCTTTAAACGTTTGAGAGCTCAGTGATTAAACTTGCCATGTGCGTCTCTGTTACATCCTGTGGCGTGTGGTTTCAAACATTGGCACAACACACACTTGGCTTATCGTTAATTTATAGCCTTAGTATTAAATCATGTATCCATTTACTTCCTATACCACGGACATTAATGTTTGTGTTTATTATTTAAGTACGTGTGGTCGTACTTCTGACTAGTTTGAGATAGTATGAGAAAAAAATATTGTGACTAGAATAGACGCTGAGCTACGATTTAATCGTCATTGATTGGAAAAAGTAAATGATGAAGACAAACGTAGCCCGCAATATAAAAAGGGGAGACATATAAAAAGGGGGGCGACATACTAATAAAAATATCGCCGATGACATGGATATAGAAGATGCGAGAACGTCAAATGGAAATTCGCAATCTCTGCTTACTCCCTTGGGTTACGGGCGTTAGTACTTGTTTGTTTGCATTCATAAAGAGAAAAAGAAATGTTTGTTCTTTTTTTTATTGTCGTCTAAATGAACAAAATAATAGAATATAAACTAATTTGATTTTATTGAACGATCAAGTGATATTTTATATTGTGACAAAAATTCCTTTTTTAAAAATAAACATTTTTTTTTAATAATCAAATATAACTACCAAACTTACTTTAAGCTTTAAAAACGTGTATGTTCCTGGTTACTTGTATAATTTTTTTCACAAAAAAATACGAACATTATCAGTAATTATCGTAGGCTTGTATGTCGTACACTTTCTACACTTTATGGGGATGTCATAACTCCCGTGAGGTTGTTTATAATGGACAAACATGTCGCGACATCAGGGCCACGGTATGCAGCGATCAAACACACTGCAGCACCAGCTGTGTAACTTCATCAGAAACATATTTTAAGAAAGCCTTTTATATTACACATAGACGCCATTTTGCTCTATGAATACCGTTGATTACGCTATGGTTAGAAACGAAGAAATAGGAATTAATTCACTTCCATTTCTTATTTAAAATTTATTTGTTACATATTTTTTATTAATTTAAGTTAAAATACTTTATTATAAACACACCAGATACGAATGTTTAGACATCAAGAATTAGTTATTGTTAAAGGTTTTTGTAACTATAATGAATATGAGCGACTGACTAGAAATTGATTAATCATATCTAATAATAATAAAGTTGTATGTACACCAATCTATTTACATGTATTTTGCAGTGAGGCAATGTGGTGTAAACAATTTTGTTTCACATATGAAGTAAAATTGTGGTCAAAGTTAAATGACAAATAATATTATAATATACGATTCTTTGTTTATATTTTCCTTAAATACGGTAGTTGTGTGCGACTGAACGAGGGCACAATCTATTGACACAAGTGCTGCGCGAGTATTGGTATTTACTTTGTTGGCTCCTTACATTCAAATTCATTTATCGATTCTGTTTGAATTATGGAGTACTTGCTTTTACCCGCGGCATCGCTTGCGTTGATGTTTTTAAATACTTTTAAAATAAAAGTTTCTCAATTCCCTCCCCTGTATCTCTCACAACGTATATGCAAAGTTTCACGATGATCTCTTTGAATCGTTGAGGCGTTTCTAATATAAAAGATATATTTGTAGAAACGTTAAGAAGAAAATAATAAATACCCACCGGGTTCCTGAAAGTTCAATCAATTTAAATTACAATTAATCCCTAGTTCATCGCTGTTGATCACAATTTTGGTCGCTGGAATGCCTGTTTGCAATTAATCTGACACTGATTTGACATGACCATTAAACTGACATAAATGCTAGTTGAATAGAACTTTTTCCAAATCTTCCAGAAAGCGGGCGTTAATTTATCCTTTACAACATTATCATAGACAACTAATGGTTCAGCCTATCTTTATTTGAACGATCCATAGTCTTCGAATCCAACGACTTCCTAACACATATTTCCTGATTAGACTGATCAAAGAGCGTTCTGCACTTCTTTTACAAAGACCCAGTTACCATTCAGAGACCTTACCTCAGCAATAATTTGTTCGTACTTAGAATGAAATAAATTAGAATGTTACCTGCTCGTCATATTCTTTAAAGAACGAATCTGCAAACTTCATCGTAGGAATTGACCAAGAATATCAACATCACGAAACGAAAGTATACTTAATTAGATACATCTAACATTATTTCTCTTTTTATGGAAGAATGTTACTAACGAATCTAACGTAATTCACCATAAGCTGATGTCCTTACATATTTTAAGAAATGTATTGTAACTACCAAACAGATGACAAGAAATATTTGGACTTCGTCGTATTTGCACCAAAATACACCTCGCTTTAACGTTCGTTTTATTAATTTTAAAAATCGTAAGCTCAATTCCGTTGGATGTTATTCAAAAATAAACACCAAAACGTAGTAGCTAATGACAACTCGAAAATAAAGATCCGTATTATTACTTATAAATAGGCCAAAACGTAAGTGAATAATGTTGTCTAGACGATTTTTAAAGCGTTAAGATTACGTAGAGCGATATTTACAAACATTCGTTTTTGTTCAAACGCATACCACTGCGTCATTAAACAGCCGTGTAGTGAATAACTACTCTAATATCGCATAGAAAACCTCGCGGTTATTGTAGGCAGGTTTTATTGTCGCCGTTTCTATTGTATTGTTGTGGAGTGCGTTCGATAAACTTTGTTTATAGCTAAATGAACGATAGAATGGTCGTCGACCCGTTCCTGAAATAGACTGCGTCATGTTGCGTACAGATTGCGTGGTGATAGCGGGCGAGCGCTAATTGCGAGATCCTTTTGTTGGATAAGTCGATTTCATTAGTGGTAATTATGCCTGAAAATGAATTATCTATGTTGGCAACGACCTCTTACGTACTTATCTGCTTCCTACACTTTATGCCTCATAGAATCTAAATTATAATGTCCGTATTTTCCTTTGTGGAATAGCAACTCTTCCCAGCTTTGGACGTATTAAAAGGATGAATAAAAAAGACTTGAGAAGGCAAATTTTTGTTGCAAAAGGTAGTTGCAGTGTTGTTAAGAGTCGTAAGAACTTATATAATCAACATCCGCAACTATAAAAAGTTTGTATAAGAGAGACTGTTTGTGCAGTAAAGTGGATGGTAGTAGAAAAAGAGAGAATTACATGAGTACTTTAAGATCTCCCTCGTGAGATGGAATACAAAAATCTAATTATCTAATTATATATTTCACACTGATATTTTGCGAAGTTGTGGTCCACCCGACCTCAGGTCCAGGTGCCCCGGTCCCGTCCATGCATCATTTGGACCACTGTTTTATAACGTATCATATTTTACATAATTTATCTACATTATAAAAATGGTACCATCGTAGTTCATGCATAAATATTATCTCTAATGTTCATATGAATATTTTAGTGACAGATGACCCAGAAAAAGCAATATAGTATACTCAAAAAAATGTACAAACTTACAAAACGAAAATCATTTTATAGGCATTGGATAATCCGTTCTTATTCATAAGGTTTACGAGATCGAGGCTATCTCTGGTCAGCCTTCATCCGTGATTATTAAACAGGTACGCATATCCTCCAAACGTATCGGAAACAATGGCCGATTATCTCTTTTACCGTATAAATTTTATTATTTGATATGCTTAAATTACGAAACTATTCACAAATACAACCTAAAGAAGGTAAATGAAAGGAAAATAAAGTATATGTGGTTTTTATCTATACTATAAAACTAATTTCTATTCTAAAACTAATCTAAACGTAGCGGTGGTTATTTAAAATCTGTCACATTTTATCCGTAAGTCTTTCGGAAATGTCCACAGGTAGACGTCGAGCTAATGGCTCGACTGGCTGGCATCTCTAAGTAAAAGTATTTCACCATACGATCTTCGAATAATCCCCTATCCCTTTCTCATTTTCCTTTTAGGTAGGCAAATCATAAGCGACTGGTATGGAGGAAAACATGGCAAAGTTTAAAATAAAATAACCCTCTTACATTTAAACGAAAAGAATTATACAGATTTCGTTATTGCTGTGTCATTTTGCCAAGTAACTACCACAAACTAAATAAACTACAAACCTATATATAAGTTCGAATACGGTCTATGTAATATTTTCAAAACAGCTGCAATACATCCCGTGCGATCACAATCAGCTGCAGATGTGGTGAAAATAGAAGGATTGCCAGACGTGAAACTTGTTAACTCTCAGAAATGAGACCACAACATGTTTTTATGTGAATGTTTCGGCAGTGCGAACTTAAGAAAGGATAAACTTATGTTAGCAATATGGCTGAAATATATTTTTAAACTGTTGGCAACACTTTTCTACGCTATGAGAACTGGCAGCTTGCGAAGTCTGGATAATAATGAAAAAGAAAAAAAGAAGGGAGAGTTTTGACGGGTTTGTGTCAAATAAGGGGATTTTAAGCGGGAGAAGTGAAAAACAGTAAATTAGTAAAATGTAAATGTTTGGTTTGATGAATATTAATTGTAAAGTGAGTAATTACTTTAATATACAGTATATTTCATTTAATAGTTAAAGTTTCATTCGTAAGAACAACGTAATTTCAATAATACTACGATAGTATTATGTAATGCGTCCAATTATATAAATAAATATGTATATGTTAGAATGGAAATTACAATTACGATATGCAATTGTTAATGTTTGTAGGTAAGGTTGTGGTCAATTAGGCTAATCGTGTATTTTTTGTGGTCGTTATAATCTATTATTGTTACAAAATAAATCTAAAAAAATAATTAAATATTCTACAGATATATACGAAATTACAAATTGAATTAAGCTTGCTTCGAGCGAGACATTGTGGCGTCGAATATCGTTGATGAATATATATACGTACTTATGTACTTGTGTACTATGTACATATGTACTTGCGTTATCGACGTACGCACTTATTTACTGAGTTATTATAGTATGTAATCACATATAGTACAACCAGTACAGCGTATAATTATATAGGCTATATGTGGTACATAATCATAGTAAGAACAGTTTTAAACATAGTTCAAGGTACATAAATATTTTAATAATATTATAAACATCATACCTTTTTTAATTTCACTGTAATGATGTTTTGAAAAAAGGATTGTTATTCTGCAATATGTAGTCATTCATGTTTATTTAAATGTGTTAATGTTCGAAAACGTATTATTGTACACATTACACTATCGTACTTACGTACTCGTTTGTGCGTCGGCGCTCGTTCATTAATTTTACACTGTAACGTTTCAGATCTATTCTGCCTACGTTAGGTTTCATTGTTATCATTCTATCGTAACAAAATTCTCGCTAATCAGAGTTGTGAATTAGTGTCATTGAATAAATATTGAATAAAAGATTTAAGGATAACGTAAAAGCATTAGAACTTCAAACTGAGTTCGGGCATTACATTAGCAAATGGTATACTCATCAATTATAATCCTCGGCAATAATAATCGGCGATATAAACTTGCATAGTTATTTTAAAGCGTATTTACATCAGTTATATTGCCCGTTTCTTTCAAAAAGCGCAAACCTTCATACTCAAAGTAAAATGCACAACCGACTGCGCCCATCAATATTATACGCAGATAAAATCTAAAATAAGTAACGAAATCCCGACACGTTAATCAAACGATGTCGGATTAATGGTGGTAATATTTTTAAACTTTACGACTAGGATATCTTGGGCGTGCTGCTAAAATTTATCTCCAATGTACAAATATAATACAAATACATAACTTTTGTACTTGACGAAGTTGAAATATAGTACATATAAATAGTAAGATAATATTAATAGCGTTTCTTTATCTCTTTATTTATTTAAGCATTATAATAACTCTTGGAATTTTAATTTATAACTGCTTAAAGAACTCTAAAGTTACCTTCTTCTTAATAACCTTAACAAAGTAATGGAAGGCTCCAACAACGCAATCATTTATGTGGACCATCCATTCTGTTCATAGTAACTTTAAAAGTAACGGACTAAATCACAGCATTGTAAACTCACATTAAAACCCTCTGTTTACTCCATACGTGGTGAAGGCTTGAGAGTACGTATATGTTTGTGTATGCGTAAGTCATTTGCCACGGCGGGCTGGTGACCGATAGCGGGGTCATCGCCCCTTTTTTATCAGGCGAGCTATGCGTATGCATAAGAACCGATCTCGTTTTCACGCATTTCAGTATAAGGTGAGGGTTTAATTATTCGACACGAGCGCGTGCGAAGCTACGTGACAGAAATAGCGTTTGCTGTTTACTTATCTCCACACTTACCGTTTTATTGTTTACAACACTCATCTTTTGCGCACAATTTATTCTCGACTAACTATTGCATGCAACTTCGTCCGCTTTTCAACGGTTTTCCATGCAATCACTCAAGTTCTCTTTTTATTTATGGTTGACAATTATCTGAAGCATCATGCGTTAGAATGACCATCAAGAATTCTAGACTAAGTTCGCTTAAAACTTTTCCGTTGATGGTAGGTGTTCTATAGCTATACTTTTGCAGGAAATATTATGGCCCGAGCAACTGTCTTGTGCAATAAACAGCAGCTAGAGGGTCTCAATGTCTAAACTAAAACTACATTCCAACATTGATGTTACTGCTTATTGTAATGTATTGCTTTGATTGAATACTTTGAAGTTGTGTATATAGAAATAAAATAATTAGCAATGACCTTGTATTGAAAGCATCACTCGATGTATCGCTTACTAATATTTCAAAAATAAACAGCTAATGTAAACTGCAAACACTCGCGATCGTCAAACGACCATAGCGTCTCTAAGTGCTGCAAATGTCGTTAACCCGAAAAACGTCACTTATTCATTGTTGTATCCACTTACAGATAAATTGATTTTGTTTTTCTGATCATTTTTAAGAAACTCTTGTTTTAGTTTTCATCATTCACTCATTAATGATTTCGTCGCGCCAGTAATTGCGTAAATTCGCAACGTCGTGTACTTTTTTTATTAAGATATCCCATAAGCGAATCTGCTGGAGGAAAATCTTAGTAGGTATACTAATGAAAAAATATTGTAATAAACAAATACTTTCTGTGATGTCACCTTTACGATATGTATTAGGCGTGACCTTAAAATTTTAATGATAGAATTTAAAAAAAATGTGGTAATAAGGTGTGGCTTAAGAAACCACGTAACTGAAATTGTGAAAGGTGTAAAGATAAAATAAATATGGTATAAAGATAAGGTAAAAGGATGTGGGAAGAACGACATGAGTAAGAACAGAACGACTACTGAGATGACAATTGATAGAAAGTGATGTGACAACCCCCCACTTGAGTGCGAACAGGACAGGAGAATGGTAAATAATGATCTAGACGAACAGATCTTGAATTTATTTATTGAATACTACTATAATTCTAGGGCCTCTTTCACCACCTTCAAGTAAAGTGTCGAGTAGGTTAACCGTCAGTTAAAGTCACCCGTAACTCCATGTGCGAATTTCACGACGTACGAGTAGCACAATCATAAGATAAACTCACCCGTAACACACTTGCCACCACATCTGCCAATTAGCGTCTTTGCTTTACCGTTAAATTTGTCCGTTATCATTTTGAATACATATTTACTTATTTTATAGTAACAACGAATATCTTAGAATGTATTACCAAAAATTTTGTGTATTTGACTTGATTGATCATTAATGAGCTGAATTAAAACGTTACAGGATACAACCTTATCTTGTATTCCATGTATTCGTATATTTAAATTCCGTTTTGAGTATATATTTTATGGACCTAGATGATGTTGTTTTCGACGTATATCAAGTCTTTAGACGTATGCAGTAAGACAAGTGCTTTAGTTTATAAAACATTAAATAACATTTTTTTAATTATTTAACTTGAATTTTATTTGAATGACCGATTGGCGCAATGTTAAGATACTTGCCTCTTACGCCGCAGGACGTGGGTTCGATTCCCACCCAGGACAATCATTTGTGTGCATGAACATGTCTGTTTATCCTGTGTCTGGGTGTAATTATCTATATATGTATGTGTTTAGAAAAGAAAAGTATTAATATAAGTAGTATATCAGTTATCTGGTTTCTATAGCACAAGCTCTGCTTAATTTTGGGATCAGATATGGCCGTGTGTGAATAATGTCCTTGAATATTATTATTATATTATTATATTAATGTGCTTTTCTTGAATAATTTAATACTCAGCAGGGATACCAAAAATTCCCTCTCATATAAAAGTTCGCATTTCTATGTCGTTTAACTTTATGTTAATTAAAATTATAGGTGAATAAATTAATAAAATAATAAAGAAAGGGTGGGAAGGGAAAGAGGATTCGACGGTATATATATATATATATATATATATA
>DWLR01002960.1:0-14375 GCA_018246295.1 Papilio alexanor hazarajatica | reverse complement strand
CTATCTCTGAAGTGCTTTGTGATGGATCCGCTTCCACAATAGCCTTTAATTCTTCATTTTACACTTTGGTCTCCGGCCGTCCACGTGGTTGGTTCTGAAGGTCGAAATTTCCAGAACGAAAACGTTGAAACCAAAAACATACCGTGCTTTCTTTTGCGACACCAGAGCCGTACACATCATTAATCCTTCGAGCTGTTTCTGTAGCTGCAGCTGGTGTCACAGTAGAACTCGTACTGGTAAATATATCGATATTTCATGTTTTCCATTGTGCGGTAATAAGCGACGCCAAAAAAAAAATAATGAGGAAAAAACAAATGAATGACTGTTTTCAAAACGCAAATGTACCAGATAAATGAGTTTATAAATTTGAATTTGGAATTCTTAACCAAAGAGGAGATATTTCAGATCAAAGTGGCCAGTACGACAAAACGCTAATTTCATATGTACGGACCTAATATATGTTTTTTTTATACATGTTCACTATGATAGCAGAATATAAACATTTACAAATGTGTCCTCATTGTGACTATATTTGTATTACTTAATTGGTTTCCGTATTTCCTAAGTTAGCAATTAAGTTTTAAAAAGTAAATAAAGATAACAGACTTTAAAAATAGAGGTTTGATAGATAAAATAAAGTCAATAAGTAGCTAATAAAGAAAACAAACAAGCCTGTTCTCAATTGCGCAAATAAATGTTTATCGTTTATTTCTGTGCGGATGCAAGAGAAACCATTTCTATGACAGATGTTCTGGACGATGGCCAACTGTCAATATTCTAGACTAAAATTAGACCTAACAACTATCTAGCTATAGCTATTGTAATATTAAATGTTTAACGCATTTGAAAAAATTAACAATGTTATTGCGTTAACTATTAATTTTCGGATTAGTAGGGATAGTTGCGATATCGCTTGTTCTATATTTGATTATCTACCTATTATAACTTGATTACAATTAAAAGATTCGTTATATCAGTCACGAAGATAATTTATAAATTATAAAAATTAAAAACAACAAAAGTCCTCGAGATAATTAAAGTATCTGAGATTATATATTCTCAAGATTATGACTAATTATATTATATATAATTATAACTGCTATGACACATTTAAGGGCTAATATACAAATATATGAGTATAGTGACAAATTAACGATATCCAAAAGAAAGGCTTCTTCTACATCCATATATCTATGTATACGTGTCGTCGATTACGTATATTCCTTGTAACGTGTTGTGTATACTGATATAACTTGAGTACCTCCCAATATTGCTCAATAAATTGTACAATATGCTTTCATCACGATGATCAAGGTCTGATTTGACGTCAAAATTCTTATTAATCCACATAGTACAATTGATCTCGATGAATCTGTGCCGTTTATTATGAAATATCGCTCGTTCATACTACTTCAAAACAGATCGACCTATTTGTAATAAATATTTCGTATTAGAATATTATTTATAGATAAATGAATGATATGTGATGAACTGATATATGATAGAAATATAGAATCAAGCCTGGTTCTGTTCGTAATTCGATATAGTTAAGACAATGAACGCGCTAAAGTATAATACACCACACAATTGACGTTAAAGGATCGCCCACAATACATCATAGCCCGTTAAGTCTTCAGATTATTATGGTCGTAGATATAAATTAATTAAATAAATAAATAAGCGTTCACGTCCTTAATCTAGAGGTGTAAGCAGAGATTACGGATTTCCCTTTTGCATTTCGGATTGAATTTCGCCAAGGACTGACCGCTACCAACATTGCCACTGATTTGTGCAACATGATTAATATATAATAAATAAAATTCATACTTTCAACATATTCGAACTACCGAACCATGCCGTTCTCAATTTTAAACATTGCACCGTTTTTAATCCTATCATTCAGAGTTACGCCTAGTATACTTCGCATAGACCGTATCACTACTATATTAATTGTAGAGATATTCTACAAAAGTACAGCACGTCGGACGTGATATTGTCGGGAACATTTTTTAGACAAAACATGTTCCATTACATCATACATTCACTGGCATGTATGTAACGTACTCTTTTAACACTTTTCTTGGCAATGTATCTCTTCAGATATATCAAAGTTTGAAAATTATGTATTATTGAAGACTCTTGGCAGTGTATCCCATCCATAGGATACATGTTTTTTGTAAACCTACCCTCATAATATTTTTTTAGATTTTTCTAGACATCTTTGGGCCACAAGCATTTGTGCAATAAAATTATTTTGATATTCAATAAATTTTTTCTCTACCTAGAAAAGGGTTAAACTTGATTTTCCCCCTTTTCAAAACGTCCCATTACTTTGAAACTATGAATAATTTACCGAGGAACAATGACAACACATCTTTCATAATTTAGTTCTTTCCAGGATCATCATCATCATTATTTATTTTAAGATTGAGACATTTGTATTATCATTTAAGTAGTTGATAACTTTATGTAACCAGGATGTTTCTTCACCAAATACTGCAAGGACCTGGCGCTGCAGCTCGGCATCACGGGCTGGGTGAAGAATACTAAGATCGGAACCATCGTGGGCAAGCTGCAAGGAAGGAAAGCGGAATTAGAACACATGTAAGTGTTTTCGTCAAGTGCTAAGTGTGTTTATTATATGATTTGACTGAGACTGGAATATTTTTATTTAAAATTAGTTTGTTAAAATTTTTTGTTCATACAAAACATCTCCTAACAATAACAAAACAATATGAAAAGAGGAATTATTCGAATTGGTGCAGCCGTTCTGTAGTTATGGGTGGGTGGACACATTTGGAAATTGATTATACTCGTAGATAATATATATTATTTTACTTATATTAGCCAGAAGACGTTTAATGGAAGGGAAAT
Source organism: Papilio alexanor hazarajatica (assembly GCA_018246295.1). Classification (NCBI taxonomy): domain Eukaryota; kingdom Metazoa; phylum Arthropoda; class Insecta; order Lepidoptera; family Papilionidae; genus Papilio; species Papilio alexanor. The sequence continues at coordinate 11,501 of DWLR01002960.1, read as the reverse complement.
CAGAATAGTAAGCCGATATCATTTTGATTGATACGTATGCTTTCTTTTGCTTTTCCCATAAAACCATTTCCATAGGTTTCTGACATCATCTGTCCAAAAATGTAACGCAGGTCAGACAATTTTATTAAGTAATAATTATTTTTGTATATTTCCAGGCTCGATTGGCTAAGCACCACCGGCTCCCCAGGCTGTAAAATAGAGAGATGTGAGCTGAGAAATTGGGTGTACTTGACGCGTTTTGATTACAATGACTTTAGCATTCGTTTTTAAAATTAATGATACAATAAATATTTCTGTTCATTTATATGTTTGTCATTTTCCTTCCCGCAAGATTTTTTTTTTAATGGAAAGAGGTAGGAAACGAGTAATAGTTTTCTCCAAAGCTAAAGAAATAGAGAAGGGGATGGAAAAGTATTCGGAATTTCATCCATAAAGCGACAGCATAGAATTTAACTTTTTCTTCTTGATATCAATCATGCGTGGCTTCAAGTGGCGCTTATGTTTTTTTTTGTGAACATCAATAAAGAACAAAGGAATACAAATTGATATGAATCTCTTACCACGTTAGCGTGTTATCGCCATACCGAGGAACGTGCCGCGCAATCATAGATCGAACACATTAAATTACTGCACTGCTATTGATTTGAACTGATATAAATAATTTTAGGAAATGCTGTAATGATTTAATGTCTTAACATGCTAATATTGGCTTCACTGGAATATTTGTCACGGACCCTTTTTGGTTTGATTTTCTTCACTGTTCATTGTTTGCACTTTAAAAAATTTGGTAAAATTAAAAATTTACATAGTTCTCAGGGAGCGATAAAAACATATTTTTCATAAGTAATTGCTGACTACCAATACAATTTATTTTCAGCCTGAGGACATCGCCATCTATTGGACAGACAATTCATAAGAGTTTTGCATGCTTTTATTTTAGTGTTTAAAAAGTGCTGAGATCTACAGGCCACTACATTCAAGTAACTCTACCTAGCTCTGCAAACTTTATACAATTGTAAAAGGCTTGAACGTTTCGTGATTGCACACAAACTATTTCCTACGGACTTCGGTGTTTTTCACTTAATATGAGTACATATGTACCGTACACTAGCTGAAAGCAGCGTTGCAATGCCATGTAAAAATATCGAAACAATATAATTAATATAAAAATATCCAACATATATATATATATATCCATTATATATTATATATATATATATATATATCCATTGAGTAATTGCTCAAAATTGTACAAAAATATACTAGCTATATCAGATTGTGTTATGATTAAGCAAGAAGGCTTAAGTGTAGATTATATCTCAAATAGATTGACGTCTTTAGATAGTGTCTGTATCATGATTAATTATTATTTTAAGCTTTACATATTTTTATAAATCATTATGTTTACGTAGGTAACCTAAGTAAACTCACATCTCTCTGTCTGTGATACTGTGTAGTTCTATAAAAATAATTTTCGATTTTCTTCAGCTATTTTCTGTCAGAAATTTACACGCTAGTATGAAGAAGTATGTATATATTTTAAGTGTATTGTAAACAAAAACGAGGTGTATGGAGAACGAAATTCTGTTTTATTTACAACGAATATCCATCACTTATAATAACTGGCATAAAACTAACGTTTTATGCTTAAATCAATGACATGTTGAGCTTAAAACTTCAATCGTGGATTTTTTTATACTTTTTTTCTATAACCTATATACTTTAATCTATATGAATATAAGAGTCTGTAGAGTAGTCTGTGTGAAATTTTACTTTTTAAAGTTTTTTTTTTAAAATTAAAAATTTACCATTTTAATAATTTTTGTCTGTCTATGCTTCACAATTTAACTTTAGAACGGCTGGACCGATCGAAAAAAAATGGCATTTAGCAAGAACACGTGATTGCGCACAAGATAGGTTACATAAATAATTTGTCTGTCTGATGTATGTCCTGATATAACTTAAGAACGGTTTTAACGAGCGAACATAGTTACCTATCTTAATGAAAATTGGTACCCAGTAGGAACTTGTGATGCGATATGATATGAAATATCTGTCGGTTTGTCTGTCTGCTGTTTACTTATAAAAGCCTTGACGAATTTTGATGAAGTGAAATTGGGCGCTTAACTTAATGACGCGTGATTGCGCCAATGATAGGCCATATAAAATATCGGTAAGCCCAAATATAGACAATTAAAATACATTATTTGATATCCGGGCATCGATTTTTTGAATGCGTGCGAAGGCGCTGGTGACACATAATCATAAATTTTTAATAACGCAGAAGATTTGACTCTTACGTGTTATTATGCACATATCTACGGATCCTCTATTCTAGTATCGTTACATCAAAAATCGATTAAGTGATTCATTTAGTAATGACGTCAATACCATATTTAAAAATCGATATTGATCAATATTGCAGAATATTTAATACTCTTTAAATAATGATAAAATCAATTACGTGAGATTTAAACAATATACATGATTATTTTAAGACGGTAATTTGATTTCCAGCCTTTAATATTCTTGAATGATGTTTAATTGTTGCCTGAAGGAAATAAGATCGATGCCACACGTCGTCGTAGCGTTTTAACTACCGTTTCAATGGTTATGTTTAACGTTAGTTAGTTAGTAACGTTAGTTGTCTCAGGCTGTAATAAATTGTTTCTCATCGGTGTGTGTGTTTTGTCATCTATACTAATATTATAAAGATTTGATTGTTTGTTTGTTGATAAACTCATAAACTACTAAACTGAGATGGTTATATGTTTCATGGGTGCTACCACTTGCTTGGGATCCTTTGATTAATAAAATTAAATCCCAAACCAAGCATACAACTGCAAGGTCTTAAACTAGTATGAGCTTATTCGGCATAGATCGGAACAAAAATAATAATTAAAAAGGCTCTTTAAGTACCCTTACTTCGCTAGCAACTTTGACCGCAGATGCGTTTCCGTCCTTTTAGGAAGGAGTCATCTTTTCTTGAAGGACCCTTAGTCGTATTGGTTTGGAAATAATTAATAAGCTTTGTTAATTTGGGGGACGCTAACTTTTTATGTGAGGAAATGCTTACGCACATCTGCCCTCGCGGAGGCAAGTGTGGATTATGTCAGACTCGCACCGACTAAAACCTCACAGTGTTCCCCCCACGCAAGTTGGCGGGGCTACGGGAACACTTTTGCACACATCCACGGCCCCGTCTGCGCTAGCAGCTGAGGCAGCTCCATTTCTAGGGAGGGCACTCCTCCTGACTTCACCAGAGATGCGCACCGGAACACCGAGTGCGCCTGGGGGACGCTAACCTTAGCATTTGTCTACGGAATTACGCAAATTAATACTAACGCAAATAACCTTATGAGTAAGGTCGAAGTTCTATTTTGTTCTATTTTGTGTGTCGGTATCGGGGATAGGTTATTAAAACGTTGCTATCAATTATTAAATATTTTATTACACACTTTCACAACTAGACATAAATTATTTACATAGACTTACGAGCTAACTATAATACAAAATGTGGAAAGATGACTTTGACTTAGATCTCATCACCTGCTAAAACGTACGTAGCTTACATTTCTATATCAACTGTTAACTTATTCTCTATTTTACTCTATTAAACCTTTGAACAAAATCGGTTTATCTCTTATTATAATTAATTACAACAGATGAAACCATAAAACACATTTAGTCTTAAGCTAATTAATGTGATTATGAAGGCAAAGTAATTTAAACAAAAAAATTTGAAGAGGATTCTGAGAATGAAAGAGGAAAAAGTGTAGTAAATTCTTTTTCTTCTTATTTGTGTATTAAATAATGTATACGTGTAAAGGCAGTTACTCTCCCGTACAACTGACGGTAACGTTATTTATAAAGTGTTACCGTGCGTTCGCATTGTCGAAACACTCACACAGAAACATGTTGAGATCTCTTTAACAAAACTAAGATCACGACTTCTATGTTAATGTTTCGGAAAATGTGTTTAGTAATGTTTTGTTTTACGATGCGATTAAAATCGTACGATTGCACTCATATCGCCATAATGTTGTATGGATATTTAACAACGTTAAACAATATTTAAACTGTTGCGTACACTCTTTGTGTATTTATAAGCTACAAAAAATTGTAGTTATTTATACACATGAATATAATATCTACACAAACACCTATAGTTTTTATTTCTTTACAGAATAGATAAATTTCTTTAATTATTTTTAAACACTGTGACTGTATTTAATTTCCTAGCTCATTATAAAAAGACAGAGGTAGTTTTTTTAAATCGTTTTATGTATGTACTATTAACTACTTGGACATTTTCAATGTTAATAAATTTGAATTTAAAATATATAATTTTTAATTTATTATTATGCTCGTTTAAGAGGATAAAATTGTCATAAAAGCAACATTCCTGCAATACTGATAAAATAATAATACGAACTGTTACTAAACAATGTTATAAACTTAAACAACACTCAGACGACGAAATGGGGTTCTTATACCACTTGCATCTGCGCCAACACTATTTAAAGTGGCAGAGATTTTTAGAAACACTTTTATTCCATACATAGGCAAATATCGAAAGAAAATAGTACGAAATGATACAGTTTATTTTAAAATTGATATCAATCATATCTATGGCACAATTGAAACAAATGTTTTAACATTTAAGTGTCCTTTGTTCCAGTTGAATATATAAAATCTATATTCAAATGTTCACATGTGATGTATACGAGTATATACGTATTACAAAATATAAAAAAGAAAAAATCTAAGAGGCAGGATAGAGCTTTAAAAAGTTAGTGTGAAATTGAGGAATGTTTACATAGCCCTGAATATGTAAAAAAAAACTTGTAACTCATGGACTTTAAACCGTTGTTAAGTTTGTACTTAACTAATTAAAGTTTACGAATACTTTATTTATATTTTACAACTTTTCGTGAAATTATATGACGAAAAAAATGCAGAATCAGACAAATGTATGTCCTTTAAAACATCACGAATTAATTTAATAAATACAAAACAGAAAAATAAAACAATACCAATCATTACACGAACAGCTAGTACTGATTGCCACTGGATTTCGACGAAATATAAATAAGTAACAACAATTTGCACTGTAAACAGTCTACAGTTAGGACTTTCTAGACTTTTTCCATTTGTAAGGGCATGCTTGCTTCTTCTGTTTTTCTAGCTGCAGCCAAGGCAGCTGCCGCGAGCACTCGACTGTGCCTCTTTTTAGTTCTCTCCTTGTGGAAGAAGAGCCGAAGGTAATGGCAGGGGAAGACCACACAGTCTCCCGCCGGTTCCTCGGCGTCGATGTAGACGCCTCTCACGAGGATAGAGTTGGAACAATTCAAGAGAACGAGTAGAGTGAGGCTAATGATGTGAATGGACCAGTTGCTAAATTTTGGTTGATCTGTGAACAAAGATTCAATGATTAATAGACATAAATGATGACACAGTTCGCGATATAAATACATTTAACATTTCTAAGTCTTCATAATGAATGACTGCAACAAGGATTTAAATTTAATTTATAATAGTGATATAATTTCAGTAATGTTATTTAAAGGTCGTAAACGCTTGTTAGTGGTCGGTGACAGGTTCTTTTAATCTATCCTATGAGGTACCTTATAAGAAAAAAGAACAGCAATCACAACTTTACGATTGCCACGGTCTACGTGGCTACTCTTAAGGAATGCCTATGTCGAACGGTGATCGTCTATTGACTGATGAGAATAATAATCATAATTTTCTTATATTATTTTTTTTAACAAAACAAAAAGAATTCTTTACCTGGGAAATAATAGACATCCAGCAGGCCCCACACGCCGCGCCAGACGTTGACCGTGGCGACGAATGACATGAGGTGATAGACGTCGACCAGCAGGAGTCTGGGAGCGCCGTGGAGCCGCGCCGCCGCCCACCGCATCGGCACCTGCAGTACAAACGTCACCAGTACCACAACGTAGCCACCCACCTGGAAAAGAAGTTAACATTATTACTGAATAGCATCAATAACAGCGTGTCTATAAATTAGTAAGCAATCTTATCGAATACAAAAACAAGAAATTCTTGTAAAAAGGACAATCGACTATTTGGAACATGGCTCCATATTTTATTTTTTATCCAATAAAAGGATTACGGATAATGAATAGACTTAAAAGTCAAACATTTACATGTAGCGTAATGTAGATGACATAATGTAAAAATATATATTTTTATCTTATTACAACATGCGAAGTAACCGAGAATATGCTAATAACGACAACATTATCTGCTTTTATATATCTAGAAAATTTCGTAATTTCGAAAAAAAAAAATCTTAAGGAAAAACCGCGTTGTCAAATGAGTTTTACATAGAAAATTTATTTGACACCCAACTTCTGTAAATGTTTGATGACACAATAAAGATTTTTTGATTTTTAAAGTTTAGAAATATTTGCGTGCTTGGTTTAACAAAAAAAAAGTTATTAATGCAGTTACACGATTATAGGGATTTATAGGAGTCGGTGTACATACATACAATTGCATATTTATATCATTGGAAATTGGATCATTGGATTGCATCGTCTCTTTTTTATATATTATATATTTGCAAAACTATTCGTATATTTTAAACGGAAATTTGCAATTCCCTAGTAAACCAAAAACGAGATATGTACGTCGCAATTTGAAGTTTAGAAAATTGTTTAGGTTTAAAAATTCGACTCATATTTTTGTATAAGTATATATAAATTTTTTAAATATTTGTAGTAGAATATTGATAAAATTTACTAATATTTCTTGTAACCGTTTCGAATAAGCTTAAAAGTTTGTGGTAGGACACGGTTCGCGACTATAGACGAATGGCAGATGCGAACCCACGACCTCAGGATCTGTAGTACGTACCCATAACCACTAAGCTATTAGCATTTCACAAATTAAACAAAAGTCGAAGGTGAAGTACAATTGCAAATGTACAAGAAAAATATTTACATCATTCACTCTTATCGTAACCGTGTTAAGTCCGTTTGATTTAATTCGGTCATTTGAATGATTCAAAGTGACAGTAAAAGAATAAAAATAATTTTTCAAGTCTTACGCAAAATGCTTCGAGTCGTTTAATTCTACTAGAGATAGGTATTGTTATCCATCTTACACCGAACTTATTTCTAAGGAATCTGTAATAAAAACCGGGTTGAAGAAATTAAGGGTATATGAGTTGACTTGATAAATAAAATATTTGTCTTACGTAATAAAATTAATGCCATGAATTTTGTTGTACAAAATATGTATGTATATAAAAGCAAAAAAAAAATCACAACGGCAATTTGTGATTTTTTTGTAGTAATTTGATTTCTCTTTTTATAAGAAACGACTTATCAAAGAAAGAAATCAAATTACTTTTTAGATTACGTCGTTATTTACATGAGTCACAGATATGTATCTATACATAGATAAAAGTTTATAAGACGATTACAGAGCAATAAGATCAAGAATAAATAATAAGTCGTGGACGATATATCCTAAATTAGTGAACTTTATTCATCTAACTGATTGTCTACATCTCTGGTAGCTTATTACTATTTTTGTCCATTGCGTACAGGAGGTCGCAACAGCCTAAATAGCTTAACCGATTTTGCAGACTGAGGTTGTCATTTGATTTGTATTATTTCCCGGAGTGTCATAGTAGTAGTTATTAAGAAACATTATGACATTAGTAAAGTATTATTGAATCTTTATCGGATGCATATATTCGGTAAAAGATATCGAATGTCACTACTACTAAACTAAATGTCATACTTTGCGAAGGAAGATAATAAAAAAGAATCATCTTTGAACTGATTTAGTTTTAGTAGATTAAGAAAAATTTATCTGCAATACTTTGATCCGTTATCAATGTTCTATTTTAAAAATAATAAATCTAAAATGATTCCGCGTATTGTGAATTTTATTGTTGGAGATAATAGTCGGTTAAATTGCTTTCTCTTTGAGTCACAACCGACACAATTATTTATTTTATATTTATATTAAAAAAGAAATAGCAGGTGAAATTAAATTCTTGAGATCGAATATAATTGTTTTGCAAATAATGGAGATAGGTATGCTTTAATAGTTGAAATTGAAATGAATATTGAGAAAGGATGAAGATGGAAGACGAAGAAGATGTGTGAAGTAGAGATAAGATAGAAGACAACAAAGAACATCCAAGATATTGACTACATTGTTACCAGAAAGTATCGTTGATTCGTTATCTATACATATAATAAAAATGTAACTGATCGGTGTCTGTACATGGAAAATAAATTAGAAAAACTATTGCAGGGGTATTTATCAATGCTATAGAACTCAAAACAATGATTTTTAAGGTTTTTGCCTGTATGTCTGTTTGTCGGTTTGTCTGTTTATCTGTTTGTCTGTCGGTTTGTCTGCGCTAATCTCAGAAACAGCTTCTAAGATTCGGATGCGGTTTTCACCAATTGTATTGTAATTAGCTTCAATCGTTCGTGTTTGTATCATCTAAATTAGTGTACAAATAAAAAAGTTATATCAATTTCACGGGGTTGCATGTTTATTACAAAGCCGGCGAAAAAATAAACTTTTAAAATGTTTACGATGTTGCTTCATTAGATCACTAGATGGCAAAAAATTATAAAATGAAAATAGAATTTGGTAAACTTAAAAACTAATATTCACATCTGTTATCAGCATTTTCAAAATGTGTTCTTTTCTACTCCTAAAAAATAATAAAGTATCCTTGGATAATCTTAATCTTTTAATAAGTCTGTCACATATTGCATAAAAAAATGCAGTTTCACAAAAAGTATGTAGCGATTTAAGTAAAATTTGATTAGTTAATCTACTGTATAAAAATGCAACATATGAACCGGCAAATATCGAGTCCATATCTTTTAAGGGCCTCCAAAGATTTTAGGTGATATTTTGGCAGTGGTGAAACTGAACAACGCGCTTAAACTTCTTTATAGACTTCCTAAGAGATAGGAATCGATGGTAAAAATGGGCGTAAGTCAAGATAACTGTCTCCTTTTTTGTTGTGCATTTTGTAAGGTTATACTTAATTTATAAAAGAACTGAATATATTCGCCAAGTTAGTTATTTTTTTCTTTCTTCGTGATCCCTACTAATATTATAAGTAATAAAAATAAATAATATTCTGGGACATTATTCACACACGGCCATCTGATTCCAAACTAAGCAGAGCTTGTGCTATGGAAACCAGATAACTGATATAATTAACTTGCAAAATATTTATGTTTAGGAATGGGTAGAAAAATAAGAACAAAGTTTATAAAATGTTTTAAAATAAGTTACTTGCAGTAAACCAAAGCAGTTTATATGTATATTATTAGGGAAGTTATAAAAATTAAAAAATTAAAAATATTAAAAATAATGCCCACATCAACTATTCTACGCGAACGAGGCCGCGGGAATAAGCTAGTCAAAACCATAGGTTTGTGTTATTTATCAGATTTTTGCCTACTTCTCTGGGTGACGGGCCTAAATGATTTTTAAAAATTATCTTTCATTTATTTGGAGTTATTGGATTTAAAATATAATAAAATTGTTATCACTTCGCTTAATTTTATATTGCGGATTAACTCGTTGAAAGTCCGGTAGATTGAATGTGATAAGATTAAATTGGTTTTTGTGATTATTTATTAGCACAGTGGCGCCTGCCAACAGGTATAGTATGGAACTGGTCTTTGAATTTAATTACTAAAGATCAGATACCCTTAGCATTTAAAGGTCAAAGGAAATATGACGGTAACCGAGCGCGTTCTAGGTTCAATTTCTATGTATTTTACTGAAGGTAAATTATTAAAGTTGCGAGATATTCTCTCGTCCTAACATCTACCGCAGTGTTTCAAGATGAAAGTCCTTGACAAGTGTGTGATGATCTATGGTACTAGACGTGTCTCCTCACTGCGGGCAACATTAGACGGCTCAAAGTCACTCAAAGAGAAATGGAGAGGGCAATGCTCGGAGGCTCTCTGCGAGATCGCATCAGGAATGATGTGATGAACCAAAGTAACCGACATTGCCCGAAGAATTGCAAACCTTAAGTGGCAATGGGCCGGATACATTGCTCGCAGAATAGGTGAGCGACGGGGCCGAAAGGTTGCTGAGGAAAAATTGCCGATCTTTTTATTTTAAACGCTGCTATTAAAGGATCGTCTTGTGTGATGCGTGGTTTGTTCTCGGTGCGAGAGAATTACCTCTGTTTAGGCCTCATACGAAGTCTCCAGCACGGATTTTGATGATGAATTACCATAATTTAGATTATACAGGAGGTCATATAATATATATTCAATTAATTGCTTAAATTAATAAATTAATTTTCTACAAAATAGACCTCGTGTAGGTACGTTAATTAAGTATACTCGTTTTTTTGTTTTCAAAAAAGCATGGATTTCATGCTTTTCTTTCTATTTAATTTTAAACTTTGTTAGAGATATTGGAATAAGAGATTTTATACCATTTTCTTACTGTTGACACTATTTTTTATGCCATAAAATATCCAATGTTACTTTTTTACTTTTAAACTACTCGGGTCCGGTAAGCGTATTTAAAAAAAAAAACAAAGAAAGCTTCTTCTTAAAAATAAAAGAAATTTTCGTTTTAGTAAACTCGTCAGTACTTTTCTTTAATTGAGGTCAAAAAATTTCACTCTGTATAATACGCAATAACATATGGATATGTAAAACATCAAAAAAAGGATTTTCTTAATCTGTTTGTGTTAATATTTATTAAATCAGAATTTCATTTAAAAATGTTGGAAAGAGGTCATTCGCAAGTGGGTCACATTGGCCTTGAACCTAAGGGTACGAAGATATATCGAAAATTGACCTATTGGTAGGCTTAAGACAAGCCATGTTTGGGTTTAATGTATTTATAATACAACATACATTAACTACAAATGATTACAAATGTATGTAGTTTTCGTTTTTGTTAAAAATCTTAAAAGATTATGTTAGTCAGCCAAAATAAACGATAGGTGATAAGTCTGGTAATGTTGCCACTTGAAACTATTTCATAGCTTAATTTAATTTTTATACTAATTATACTTTTAATGCGTAATATAAAACAGTAATAAACAATTTTAAGTATAGTAAATTTTAAAACAGTTTTATAAGGCTCCGGCTAAGGATTGGAACAAGTTGCCACCGTGTGTTTCCGTCCAATTATGGCGTGGGTACCTTCAGGAGACGAGTGAATAGGCTGTTACCAAACTATTATGTACCACTGTCCGACCACATCATCACTTAGCATCAAGCGCTAGTTTATTCCACAACCACCTCAGCCTATGATCGTCCACTGCTGGACATAGGCCTCCCCCATTGACTGCATCATTGGGAGGAATGTGCCATAATCGCCACGCTTGGCAGGCGGATTAGCGATCGCAGTATGTTCCACCGTACTAAAAAAAGGACGCTGCTGCCCGTCCTCCGGTGGTCTTTATATCCAGACTCAAGACAAACAGACATGTTCATGCACACAAA
>DWLR01002959.1:0-14375 GCA_018246295.1 Papilio alexanor hazarajatica | reverse complement strand
ATGGGCAGCAGCGTCCTTTTCTTAGTACGGTGGAACATACTGCGATCGCCAACCCGCCTGCCAAGCGTGGCGATTATTTCCACATTTCCCCCAATGATGTTATCAATGGGGGAGGCCTATGTCCAGTAGTGGACGATCATAGGCTGAGGCCTATGTCCAGTAGTGGACGATCATAGGCTGAGGTGGTAGGTGGTATATATATGTACAAGTATGTAAGACATATGTGCGTGTGTTCGTCCGTGTCGAACCGTTAACCCTTTCGACATGTAAACATGTTTTCAACATCTTTAAGCCAAACTTTTTTTTTTAATCACGTCCTCCCTCTAGTAATCTCAATCTCCAGTTACATACTACGAAGTGTGCATTAAAAATGTATTTGTTATTTACGCAAATATTTTACTTTATCTGGGGACCGAACCCGGGTTATTATAAGCATACAAGCTGCAACGCTACGCTAGACCGGACCTGTTACAACATCGGTATGGTAATGAATTTACAACAAACCTTTAATATTGTCAACGCTCTGCGAAACAACATTCCGTACCGTCTCTAATCGCCCACCTAAATTAACATTGTCCAAATATCGCACAATTTCTGTGTTTAGAAGCGACGCGGCATTAAGTACTGTTTGCACAGAGAAATGTAGTGAGCGTCCCGCGCGTTTTGCTTTGTTGTCGTGCGTTACATTGTGATGTTAGGAATGCGATATTATATCGCTTCAACAGTTGCTGAGCTTAATGATACATTCATAAAGTTGAGAGTGCTATCATGAATCTTTTGAGTATCTATTTTGTGTAGCTTACTTCAATTAATTTCATATTATTACGTAAATGTAATGTCAACATTTTAATTAATATGTTATTTATTTTCAATGGATTCCGGGGAAAATAAAAATAAAAACTTTAGATTTTAGGGATAATTATTTTTCTTATTTCATTTAATGTACTTAAATAGTAAGTATTGGAATTAAAAAATTATATGAACTAGTATTACTACAAAACTATGAATAGTAGAGTATATATGAGTAGTAGTTGTACTAGTATGAATTACTAGTAAAAGATTAAAATTGTAAATTATATTAATATTACATAAATTAATATTTAAATAATTAATTTAAAAATCTTTTACATTTTTTAACCAAAACAAAATTGATTTCAAATTTGTATAATTCTTCCCTCCTTAAGGGACAATTATTAAAAAAACCTACATTCACATTACGGTTGCCGTAGTAAGGTTGAGAATATATACTATTCGGTGCGTGCTATCTAATATCGAAATTAATATACGGGGAATCAAATTACAGGAAATTTCATCTAGGAATATAATGCGAGCGAAGCCGTGAAAAACGCTTAATTTTATTTATAAGTCATTTACAGCCACTATACGTCTTCTTACAAGTCCATTATGTCGAAACAGGGCTTGTCTTAAGTGTAGCAATATGTCAATTTTCGGTAAGCTTTCGGACCACAAGGTTCATTACAATTAAATGGGAACCACTTGCCAAAGTCCCCATTACGACAAAACTTTTTTTTTTAAATCGGTTCATATATGACGACTAGGGTTATAAATTTCAAAAATATAAGTGAATGGAGAATCTGCTGATTTTTTGAACCTTTGTGTTTGGTCACAATGGAATGAACATACATACATACAAAATATACATATATGCAAGCGAAAAAAATTACCTAACTGAAAGTAAGGTAATTTTTTCATCATCAGGCAAAAAATACATCAAGTATATGTTTAAGATGGTCGAATAAATGTTTGAGACTATTAAGAAATGAGGAGCGGACGTCTGGTGTCAAGAGGGTACATTAGCCTTGTTAATATTTAACAAGTCAATATTTACCGACGGGAGAACACTCGACTTCGACATGCAAATTTATGCTAAAACGGCGCAAGCTAAGTAATTTGCTTAATGAAAAACCTAGTTGGAAAGAAAAGCAGTGCGCCTCAACGCTCGGCTGTCCAAGGCCACTCACTTTCACAAAAATAAATATCTAATTAATTAAGATATTAATATGATCTCAAATAGAATATGAATTTATTAATTTTGTAACATAATTAGAGATATGTTTATTCAATGAAATTATATTTTCGTTTAGTGAAATCTGATTTATGGCATTTATCGAATATTATAAGTTGATGGTCCGAAGTAGATGCTAGATTTGCAATCTGACGTTGGCGTTCGATTATCCGATTATGCTTTTTTTGACTAATGAATTTCCTTATTAGGTTTTATGTAAATACAAGTAAAAATGTAATCCATGTTACAATGTTATTATGGACAAAGCACAAATGTCTATTATGGAAAACATGTGATCTTCCTAAATTAATATTTCATGGTCAAGCTCGCTTAAAGGAAGCTTAAAGCTTTTATACCGACTTTGAAATGAGACGATGAAACCGTGATGCTCTGTGTCATTGTGATAGCTAAGTTATAGACACTAGATTTGCGTTTTCATGTGCACAACTACTATCACGTTGTCCTAGGTGAACGACAAACGTTGTAATGTAAATTAGTAATTGTAGTCGCATCATGTCGCGTGGTGTCGCTTTTTCCACTGGTTCCCTTAACCTAGGACAACGGGCAAGTTTGGTAGTTACCAACTTATAACCAAAATGAGAGCACATATCGTTAGCCTGGGTCGCTTTTAATTTATGATTTTAGACTGTGAATAGACGAACGGCCGCCCGATAGCGCCGGTACATCAATCATTCTAAACGTCGCCACAAAAAACAGGTTGTAAGCGTTGCGTACTAGAAGGGCTCTCCTAGATACCCTTGGGCTTTGATACAGTCCAAACTGGTCATAAATCAAACTAATTTTCATTGCAGCTATAAAGCGAATATATGTTTTTATAACTATGATTATAATAGACAAGCTGAGCGCCGCGATTTTACTAACGCCATTTAATTTAAATGAAATCAGATTACCCATTTTTAAAGAGTACTGCAGTTCTCTTTCTATTTGCTCGGTTCATAGGTGTCATAACGTTATGTTAAATAGCTTATAATTTTTCGTAATAATTGGGTTATCAAATGCAAAAACAATATTTCAAATCCGATAAGTGTTTCTTGAATTTACCGCGTTCAAAGAAACTCTTAAGCTTTTATTATATTTTTAAGTATAATGAGAGGACGTAAAAATTACAACGACTCTCATTTCATATTAGAAACTCGGGCGTCGGAAGTAAGCGAATAATATTTTTTCTAGTGACTTTTTAACTAGCGACTCGCTGCAACAATCTTAATAAGAAAATAAACTAAAAGAATAATTTCACTAATAAACCCTTATTTTGCTGTCTCAAGTCGACGTTTTGTCTTCGAAGTTAAAAGGAATAATCGCAGGTGAAGCCACGAGGCGCAAATTACCAAATAAAAAGGCGTTTACGAACGGACCCAGTTCAACTACAGAAAACGAACTCTATTGTATTCCAGTAAGGTATAAATTTAATCGGCGAGGGCCAAGAATCCAGCCCCGTGTCGAAGTATCCAAATATTTTTTCTTATTTCTTTCTTCGAAATAAAAAAAAAAAATGGGGCACGTTGCTCATTGTTCCTCGATACGATTCAAGCTATTCGGAACTTTGATTCTTAGCGAATATAGTCGAAATTGATTCGATGTTTAGGCTTTCGATTTTTCAAAGAAATTATTTCCGCTGTGTCTGAAAATTAGAATTCGTTAAGTCGCCTTTTGTTTTCCTTTCATGGTAACAATACGAAATGTTTGTGTGTTTGTTACGTTACATGATTTCGTTCGCTTAACTTTTTTCTTATTACCTATTTCCTATTGAAATTCTTATCTATTAAATTAATTAAAGTCATTATAATCCTATATTATACCGAATCACAAACGGCCGTACCCAGACAAGCTTCAGGTACCAGGTTCGTCGTAAAAATTTAATCATAATTGAGGAAAAAATACACTATCCAAAAGCGTGTAGGAGGCTCTGCTGCTAATGTCCAGGCAATTTCATTACTTACCACAACAATATTTGCACTGTAATTAATAATAACTACGCTCGAATATTAATTACTTACATTAATTGTCCTAATTGCTAACACCGCGATGCATTCATTAGGCCGGGCTGGACACCGCTCGGGTTTTTCGGTGAATGTCCCTAATTTACAAATTTATATACCAGTTTGGCCATTTTATAATCAAAGCTATTGTAGAACAATCAACATTTATTAAATTTATTAAGTTAACTTCTCTATGGGATATAATCAAGAACAAGAAAAATTCGACGTATAACAAGCAAATGTTAATTTAAAAATATATACTCGACTAATTAAATCCCTATGATATTCCGGGGAAGAATACAAATGTAATATCTTACTCTTTATAACCTGGCAAGCCGTTAAGGTCACACTGAAACGGACATAAATACAAACATACATACACACCTATTACCAAAAACGTTATCCTTCTGTCAGTCCGGTAAAAAAATAGGAGTGACAATAGGTCGACCCTGTCGATCGAGTTATCGTCGGCAGATAGCGCAGAAAAAACTTGAAATGCATTCGAAGTAGTGTAGGATAGATAGAGAGGCTTACTTCCAGATGGACCTGTGGTTGGATGTATGCTGAAAGCAAGAGTCATAATGGGGTGGAGGGCGTTTTGGCATTTCCAGTAACGCATTTATAAAGACTGAACGAAACAATACAGTATAATCAAGGATTATATCATATAACATATAAAATCCAACACATTTATTTCAAATTCAATATTTCAAATTTGGTTTTTCGCAAATGAAATTCGGATTTCACATATCAAGATCAGACATCTCCATATCAATTTGATAGGTAAACGTCTGTCTGATTTTTAAAAAGACTTAATTTGATGTGCAAAAGTCCTAAATCGATTCGCATAATGCTAAAATTGATTTTAAAAGTATGAATTTAAGGCTGTAAATATCTATATATGAGAAAAATATTTATCCCTGTCTACGAATCGACGCTGTGGTTTACAACTGCACTCTTTATTTATAAAGCTGCGATATAGTGGTTGGTATATTTTTAAATACGGCCCATATAAAATGTAACGTTCTTAGGCTTAACATTATTAACATTCTTAGCAAACTTATACATTCACATATAATCGAATAAGTCAAGAGTTGGTCGCTATCAGATCGACCTAACCTTCAGTTCCGATAAGGTCTATATTGGTGTGCAGTCCGCTCGTTGCATAACTGTCACATCCGAGCTATAACCGTTGACGTAATTCAATTATTCCGGCTCGACGCGCGCGACTAACGACCTTTTGGGTGTAGTGGATCGCTCCACCCCCTTCAATATGTTGAATTTCACGGATGTTTTCGTCGACATTTCCACTTGTAACACGATCTGGAATATTTGTTGATACTTTAGAACAGTCTGTATATATAAAAGAACAGTCTGTATATATATTTTTTTTTTGTGCGTTAATCTCGTGCGAACTATTTAATGTTGATCCTTCGCATTTTCCTTAGGGATAATTCATGAAATCTTGGCTTAATAAACAATATCGGTTGTCACACATGTGATCGCGACGACGACTAAATAAATATTTCGCGATTACTTTTTTTTATTCAAGAAGGTGGCAAACGAGCAAGCGGTCCCTAAGTGACCGCTACCCATAGACATCTGCAACAAGCATTTGCGAGTTGCAGATGAGTTGCCTACCTTCAATAGACACAGGAGAGGATAGACAGAAAATGGACATTTCCTTCTCCTATCCACCTCCATCCCCATCAAATCCTCTTTCCTTTCTCATCCTTTCCTTATTAGAAAAAGGTGGGAAAGGGAAGAGGACTAAAGTTAGGTCTCCGACACCTCACTCATCGGATGAATCGTGGAAAACTTCTACTTCACGCCTGTGAGTTCCTGGTATTTCACCGGTCGAGCAACAGATGTCGTTGCGAACTCTACCACTGTTAAAACTATTTTTAAATGATAATTTATATTTGATTCATTTTGTACATATTTGACGAAAACTATTGAATGCAATATGACCGTTCTGTGTAGTAATATAATTACACTGATTTTTAGAAACATATATTTTGCAAATTGGTATTGGTATCGAAGCTATGCTTTCGATAGATACATATATATGCAAACGATCTGTTGAAAGTGATCTATTCAACCCGTCTAGCCAGTTTAAACGGTATCATTTATTTCGGGCCACGCTTATATCTCCCGTGTGGTTTCTATTCATATATATATATATATATATATATTAGTAAATTCATATCTCCTGAAAATATATTGTCACGCTAGACGACTTGTTGGTCTGTACATCAACAAAAATAAATATAGTATCATTAGAAGTGTCCACGAAGAATATATTTTGAAAGCCCAAAGAAAGTGAGGAACATCTAATAGATTCTTTTTGCTATATTTTCACCAAATAAATATACTTACTAATCTGATCTTGCTATAGAGATAATAGTTCAGTGGCCTCCTAAACAAACTTCGCAACGCTGGGGTCAATAACACGTACATAACTATAGTGAATGAACTTTTTTTTAATAAGGACCGTTAATCCTGAGAGATATAGGGTTAAATATATTTATTTAAATATAGACGAAAGGAGTTTCTAGACCTTTATATGATATTTTTTAGGATATAAGGTGTCAAATTAAGGCCGTAGCTACACCTTACAACAAAGTTTATGTGCGACTTACGCCTTTTGGGTTACGGTTTCTAAAAGACCTTTTGAACTGTTCAACCAAGTCAGTTTAATCGCCATGTCAATTCAGTATCAGATTGTTATTTCAAACAGGCATTCTAGCAACCCAAATTATGTAAAACAACGTTTAACTAATCGTTATTAAAATTGATTGACCTTTCACCAATTACCGTAAATCAGGTTCTTGATTTCATATCATCGTTCTGATAAGTTTTCGTTTTTCAGAATTCGATGCAGTAAAAGACCACTTTCCAAATATGGTGTTAGATTTACCTGTCACGTTCATGAATAGCGAAATATTAGTTGCTGTCGCAGCTAGATAAAAGAAATCGGAAAAAAATTATAAGTATTTTGTAAGGTGAAGTTGCGAAAAGAATTTGGCTCGTATTATGAATATATGAAGAGAGACACGAAGAGAAAGGCTGACACACTTTTTTACCCGACTAACTCAAAAATATGTATGTATAAACATACATACTTTTGGTGTACACACATACATAACGACCATTGGTGGATCTAAAGGGGGGTTAACTGAGAGGCTCAAGCCACGTGTAAAATAATGAGAATTCTGCAACAAATTCTAAAGTGAATTTAATAATAATTACTGTAGTAAAACTTTTTAGCTAGCATCACTGTACCTTGTTCTGTTTTAAACTATATAAAATGTTGTGTGGTTTTTAAATAAAATAACAGGTTTTATCGTATGAAGTTTTTAGTTTGCTTAACCTATCCTATTAAGGATCCCTGATGAACCCTGACCACCAATTACGATATGTAGCCGAAGCGGATCACTCTTCCAGATCAAGGTATCATTAGATGTTTCTTCTTTCCCAGACTGATAGTCAAAGCACTTCCAAAGCAGTCCCAGATTGACTGTTAGTTAAAGCACTTCGTGTTATCAAATCGAAATGTTCATGCACCATGTCTATCCTATAAATGGACATACGTAAGAAATATTTAGCATTACTTTATATTGGGATCGCGAATAGTATCTATGTGGAATATGAAATGGGAATCGTTTTTGGAATATAAGTAACATATTTAAAGAGTAAGCATCGCTTAAGTAATGTCGGTTACCCATTTACGGTTATATCGCCGGGATCTGAGGTTGTCCGTTTTTATTGGTCCATTTGTTACATTTATACAGTATGCCGGGGCTATTGGACGTTCCGTTAGTTGGAATATTGGGCCGTTAATATCTTTTGAAGTTACCTTCGCGATATACAAAATAATAATTTGTTTGGTTTCGGTAACATTTATTTGTTTGTCTCAATGGTTTTGAAGTAGAAGATAGCAGATTATTTTATTTAGCATTTGCAAAATTTATTTCTATAAATAAAATATAAAGTCCTGCCCCTAAAGCGTATTGCTACTAAGCGTGGTCTTGGTACACCGCTCTTTTTTAACAATTCTTCTGTCAATAATTTAGTGTATAAAAGTGTAGGACGTGTCTGCCCTTCCAATTGCCCCGATTCCCTACTCATTTGCGCAAAATAAATTTGCCTTGTGAATCTCTCTTCATTCATCGATTTAACATCATCGAAACGGTGAAGCAGTTCTTTCCCTATTTTATTCACATCATCTTTTCCCCTCACAATGTTTTTTTAATACTATGATTTAGATCTAATCATTTCTTAAAGACCGCTGATGAATAAAGATCTTCATTCATTAACATCCTTGTGTTTTTCTACTTGGCCAACAAATAAAAATCGCAAAACGCGTTTTTTTGTAAAGCATAAACAAGATGTTATAATAAATATTTTTTAAATAATTTAACAATCGGGCCATGCATTTATATGTGTTCGGCGTCAGTCCAACTTTGTAGCTCGCAACAAATAGGTATATATTTTTTGGCAATGCTTTCAGGAATAGCATTGCTTTAATATTTACGGCGTTAATAATAATAATAATAATAATAAAAAAAAACTATGGTTGAGTGAATGAATCGAGTAGTTGTGAATCTGGAGAGTTTAGACTAGATTTTTTGTACAGTCCTTAATTTACTTTGGAGCATTTTAAATATAGAATGGAGGTGAACATTTACGTAAAGTCGGGATTCAAAATTTTCGTTATGATAATGACGCGAGACCGCAATAAATCGACTGGCATCGGCAGTCCGGCCTTGCTCGCCATCAGATACCAACCCTATTCGACAATAAATTTACCTCTTACCAATTAAATGCTAGTACAAATAATTACATCATTTGAGGTTAGTAATTTATCTACTAATTTATTCTCTTCTATGTAATTAAGCCCATTATGAAAGCGTTCATTATCTAAGTAACAATGACTATTGAGAAAATATTAATGAAATAATATTATACGTAAAGGTATTGTATATTAGAATAGTAACCATTAGCCAGGATTATTTAAATGTGCCTACATTGGTTTAGCATATTACGCAATATGAAATTATGACTATGTAACACCAATATAATTGTATTGATGTAAAAAATACCGTGTATTTGTGTAAAAATAAAGTGTGAATAGCACCAATATAATTATATTGGTTTTATAAAGTCAAGGCTTAGAGAAAAATTCTACCAAAACCAGTTTTCTTTCTTTTGTGGCAACATCACTGATTGCTAATATTTTCCGACAGGAAATTACTTTATAAGGTTCAATGTTAAAAGGCAATAAATAATAGAAAATGTTTTCAGTTTTCACATTTAGACTGTATTTATTACAGGAGTGTTCTTTATTAGTGCTATTAGAAATGTGTAGTGTAAAAAAAACATATCAGAAAATTTGTTAGTTATATTGTAATTATAAACAGTGCCATCTATTGGTTGCAAGTGGGTAACAATACGAAGTGCTGTTTTACCTTGGTAGCTCGGCCCGCGCATGCGTACTTTGGTTTTAGGCCACGGTCACAACATGGAGACAATTTCTGTCATCGTAATATCACGCACACATGCGTCGGCTATGGTCGTTGTTAAACGTGTGCCGCTTGTCATAATGTGTAATAAGCTGTGATTGCAGTGTTTATTTCGTGTAATATACTTAATTGTGCTATAGGTAAGTAATTTTTTAACTTAATTTTATTTCCTTGTAATGTTATCTTTGAATTACTTGTACACTTTGGTCGTATATGTAAAATAACCTTTTGACTTTTCTTGAATGATCGCTTTTTGTTGACGTCTATGTTATTTTAATACATTATTGCTTTAAATGATCTTATTAAATTAAAATAAAAAAGTAAGTATTCTGAACCAATAAATAAATGAATATTCATTTTGATCCAAACTTAACTATCCGATATGGTCTAGTGGCTAGGATACCTGGCTCTCACCCAGGAGGCTCGGGTTCGATTCCCGGTATCGGAATACTTTTTCTTACTTTTTTCTATTTTTTTTTTCAGATACAAAATGAACGTCATTGCGGCGTTGGCCATTTGCATGGTCTTCGTGGGTTGTTGCTCCAATGTAGTATTTTTGGAGTTGGTGGTGAAAGAAGATCCAGGGGCGGGCAATTTAGCAACGTTCCTGCAGTTCGTGTTCATAGCTGTAATGGGATTTTGTACAGTGGGCAAATTTGGTACTGGAAAGAGAAACATACCGTTCAAACAATACTTGTTGTTGGTTGGGTTTTTCTGGACTAGCAGCGTCGCTAATAACTATGCATTCAACTTCAATATTTCTATGCCCCTCCATATGATATTCCGAGCGGGATCTTTAATGGCAAACATGGCTATGGGGGTTTGGATCCTAAAGAAGAGATATGCACCTTTAAAGTATTTAGCAGTATTCATGATATCGGCGGGTATAGCCATTTGCACGATCCAATCAAGTGGCGATGTCAAAGCACCGAGAGAAACTCACAAAGACGCAGCTGAAGAAGAAAGGCTACAGTTTATAGATTGGCTCTGGTGGTGTCTTGGAATCGCCATACTGACCTTCGCATTATTCGTGTCGGCAAGGATGGGGATATTCCAGGAATCTCTATATGCGAAGTATGGGAAACATCCGTGGGAGGCGCTTTATTATACCCATTTGATGCCTTTAATATTCTGGCTACCGACAGCTCAAAATTTAGTGGGCCATGTCAAGATCGCTACTGAGACGCCTATGGTCGAAGTATTGGGTGTCGTACTTCCTCGACAAGTCTTATGGCTCATGCTTTACGTTGTCACTCAAGGACTTTGCATTAGTGCCGTCTACGTTCTGACAACCGAGTGCGCATCCCTAACTGTCACTCTGACAGTTACGTTGAGAAAGTTTGTGTCGCTTTTGTTCTCTATAATGTACTTCAGGAATCCCTTTACTTTGGGACATTGGATCGGCACTCTACTTGTATTCATAGGGACTCTCATATTCACCGAGATATTACAGAAGTCTGTAGCCCTACTCCTTCCAGCGAAAGTTGAGAAGAAGAAGAAGAAATAAAATTTGTGATAATTATAATGTAGCAAAATATGTCTGTGAAGTTGTACAAATTATTTGGTTTATTGTTTTTTTTTCTTTTATTTATATAGTATTGTTTTGTATCACTTGATACTTCGTATGTAAGGATAAACTTGAACCATAATATAATAACAATAAATTTGCGCCTTATTTGTAAAAGGCGACGTAAAATATTTATACTGTGTATAATAGAACAAATTATAAACATCTTTTTCAATAAAAAGATTTCATGTTACTTAATATTAATATCAGATCAGTGATAATATTACGAACTGTACTATGTTATTTAAGGGCAGGTAGTAATTACCCTACTCATATTTTTTTTATTTTTATATTACGTTACATTTTTCATTCCTTAATTACTATAAATTTTTGTGATACGTACAAAATTGGAGTTAACAAATGCAGAAGTTAATACAAATATGGCCAGTTAACACTAACTGATGATTGAATGCTTTTTTAAATTCTAACATACACAAGAAAATCAGTTGTCAAAATTTGTTTGGTTGTATGGCGAAAATCTAACCTTGTGTCTAATTTGAACCTTTTTAAGGCCCCGAGAAAGAATGGCCAATTGCTTTGACTGTTAACAGAAATATGTTTAAAAGACATTAGAATTTATAATTGCTTTTAATTACTTAATAACCACAGTTGTATGGCAATTTCGTTTCTTTATTCTAATCTTAAAATTGAAACCAGCATTGTACATATGTATATTTAAACGTAAACAAAATATTGTGTGAAAATGTAATCGGAATGGGTCATTTAAAATCGATTATTTGTAGAACTAAGCGACTCGAGAACTTCATGCGATACATCGATAAGCGAATTTCCACGAAATAATCGATGGTATCGATTCCGATGGCACTGTTCGCTTGATAATTTTGGGGTTGCTATATAAAATAATAATAAATCAATCAACATTGCTCTTAGTATAATTTCAGTCTATGCATTTAAAACACTTAGATGATTGTAAAAAAAATAAAATCATTAAAACTATTTGTTTTTTATTTCGAAATAATATTTATGGCTTAAAAGTTATTAGCTAAATGATTTAACATATAGCTTAATAGTTGCGAGTAGGAGTTCGATTCTCGGCAATTTCATTAGATTCTTCCTTATTTATTTTAGTCACTTACAATTTTAATTTCAGTTTTATTCTTTTCAATTTTAAAGTCAGTTTTAATTAAGACGTTATATCAGAATTTCGTTAAGACTGAAAGTAAAGCACCTACGATATGACTGTCATACAACTAATGTAAAAAATAGTAGGTAATATAATATATACGGATATGTACAACAGTGTAGACTTGTTTTCGATTTACAATTATTATATCTTCTTCCAAATAAAGACTAAGGACCAAATGTTACACACACAAAGCATATCATCTTAAGCTGTGTTATCGGTACGACAAGAAAGACTATTTAAAACAATATCTTACTTCTATTCAAAGCTGATCTTTCTTTTTTAATTACCTCACTCTTAAATCAAGGTCAGGCAGCACGTTATTGTACCTATAGTGCGTTAATTCCGTGATACCTCATCAGGTGATCTAATCGTGCTAACAACGTTACAATGATTTTTATTCCATATATTATACGTTATAAGCTATGATTTATTACTAAATTTGGGTCTTAGACGTCTCTGGGAGACAGACTGATTTGATATTAGCCTTATCAAAACCTTCTCGACGCGCCAATAACAATGGTTTATGGTTGAGGGCTTGGGATACACAACGACTAGAACTTCCGTCAAGCAGAGAGCGTATCCTTCCTTATAGGCTTCCATATACTAACGCTTCCGTAGTTCCTCTGATGTTGAGAATGTTTATGGTGGTCGGTGATCGCTAACATTAGGCGACTCGCTGGCCAGAAAATTTACTTTTAAAATACTGCCTGCAATCTCTTCGTAGACTTCTATGGTTCAGTATTAAATGAAATTCATTTGCAAATTTGATATTCCAACTAGCTGTTGCCCGCGGCTTTGCACGCGTTCCTATCTTATTTTCTCGCTGAAAGTTATTGTAATTTGATTTAAGGTATAATTATTTCGATTATATACAGCATTTGTTGTTATTGTTAAAACATAATGTTATATGTATGTTTGACGGCCTATAATGTAAATGATTCTTTTATATATTTTTCATCCATAAAAAAGGAAAGGGATCAATGGAATTCAATAAATTATATTAGTCTAGAATAATATATAATAATAAAAATAATATATTAGTCTATAATCATCTACGGACGATTCCGGGTCAATTGGTCATAGTCTTAAACCGATACAGACGTAGATATCGGTATTAGATAATAGTTTACACGTGATTAACGCACAAAAAACTACTTTAATTTTCTATTTCAACTACGTTCTTTTATGTAAATACAAATAGATAAATGCATTTCATGTTACCAGGCGATCATGACTATGCTGTAACATTTTATCCCAAAAGCAATTTGTTCCGTTAGGTATTCCGTATACCACGTGAGTTCGTGCCGAGCCTAACTTTTTCGACTTTTTGGCATCGCTGTAGCCGACGGCTTAGCGTAATCTTATTGGTAACAATTGAGTTAACCAATTTCGAACGATCTTTTTTCCATGAAGAGGATTTTTTTTTGTTTTTAGACGCTACGCAAAATGGACGAGTGTCCGTAATATAATAATACATCTATGTAAAATTTAAGTTTGTTAATTATATTTAATATAACATGACATTCTTGAGAAAGGCTTACAACCAGCAATTACAAAAGTAAGGTTGAAATGACGAACATGACATGTTATTTATTTGAATCTTATTAAATTATGAGATCAACTCAACATATTATTGATTGGGAAACATTATACAAATAATCTAATCTATATATAATAAAAATCATGGCTGTGTATCAAGAGAGAGTGGACCGGAATTGCGATTGCCGCCCAACTGCTTCGGGGAGCTGAAGAAAAAGAAAATACTAATAATGTTCTCCTATTGATAATTAAAATTAAAAGCCGCGGCATAAAGTAAGTTTTATCACAAACGAATATACTATATGATTATATTACGAGTAGAGGACAAACATATCAACTTTCACATTATTTGCAAAGACATAGCTTAATTCTATTCACTGTAAACATTACCCAAGGATTTATCTAGAGTTGAGTTTTATTATGACTGACACGCGCCTTGTCATCCCATTTTGATCGTCTACACCGGACTCTAATGCCTGAATTACTCGGTTTTTTTTTTTTTTTTTTTTTTGGCTGATTTTTCCCTGCTTGCCTTTAGGAGGCATTTTCAGTTACGCCGGGCTTTAGGCGG
>DWLR01002958.1:0-14376 GCA_018246295.1 Papilio alexanor hazarajatica | reverse complement strand
AATAACATTGTGTTACAATTTATTTGTCAAATTTGTTATTACAATGTTGTGCTTAGTTATAAATCGTTTTATGAAGTACTTTGATAAATATACATCTAAAAATGTAATTATGAAGAATAACGACAAAAAAAAGAACTCAAAGCGCTGCAGTTCAGGAGTAACGATAAAAAATGAAGCAATAGTATAATAATATAATATTTTTAAGTATCACAATCCAATAACCAAAACTAATAGTTAATTTGAAAATTAATAAGCCCGACTGACCGAATTTAAAGAGACCTTACTCTTTATCATTGATCCCGCTGTTAAGGCTCCAGATGACAATGGAACTGACATACATATGTACATATATACATCCCGCAAAAACATTACCCTCCTGTAAGTCAGACAAAAAACACTTACAACAGACGTATATATAGTCGAACAATTGAACACAATGAAATTGCGGATAAATTCAAAAAATCTGCTAACCTTACACAAACATTAAAATTGATCAACACATAACGACGTTATTCACATAATGCGGACCCTACTCAGCGGTCACTTCGACAGCGGTTGCCAACCTTTTCCCAATCTCGCAACACCCCCATCCCCACTCACCCTAATTTTCGGCCCACTTTTTACGTCAATGTTTTTCTATAGAAGCCACGCGGTGTAAATGGACGTCGGGGGATATCAAAACATCTATCAGTGGAAGGGAGGTAGGAAAGGATTAGACGATACACGACAAGGAGGCTTTAGACTCGGCTCAGTGACGCGACATGATGGACGTGTCTCGCCTATTATGTTTACTACATTTTATATTTTATAATATTTAAAAAAAACCTCATGTAACTTAAGCGGCCTCTTAATTCAGCGGCTAGAATGCTAAGCTTTTATAATAGGGAAATTGCAAATTATTTCCATTTGCAGCGCAATGATTTTCAATGTTGTTTTCCTCATTGGTTTGTTCTAGTCACATTTGAGATCGTCGACGCCAATTGGCTTAAAGAGACTCGAAAGCAACTGATAAAGTAACAAAAAATACATACAAAAATATTCGAGCTATGGAAGTGTCTTAATACACTAGTATCTTCCCAAAATACGACAATAACATTCAATTCTATCTAATTCACTATGCTCTCATAACACTGTTTACTAAATGCTAAACGTTGTTTGCTAAATATAAAAGTCATAACGCCTGCATGCTGAGAGACTGACAAAGATTGTCGGTTCTTATTAAAAATATAAAATAAATGAAATAAATTAACTTTTGTACAATTTTACATTAACTTTTGTTTGTGCAAGATGTAAATTTATTATTGTAGTTACATGTTAATATTTTCCACAGTGTGTATATTTTAACAATAAATATTACTCCTAAAATATATTTTAAAAACAATATTTTCGACAAATCTTAGTAAACATCATATTCAAAAGCGAAGCATGTTTACTTGAGCCCATTTTTTTTTTGTCCATATTAATTCCTTCATATTGACGTACGTTAAAATCGCCCCGGGGATGGGGTGTCAGGGGGAGACAGCGGAGGGGGTTAGATAACGCGGGAGACATAAAGCGTAGGAGATCGCTAATTCATCATAAGTTAAAGGGGTTTTTATGTACGAGCTTTCGGACGATACTCTTTGTACGGTGCGCAAAAAAGGTTGGCGATGTCTGGAACGATAGCATTCAGGAATAAAAAAGCGACGACTCTCAAAGGCTAAACATGGATGAGATATTAATTAACTTTGAAGGAAATTTTCACTTTCAAATCAATTTTGAAATGTCGGTTTTAAGATGGCGCACTATGTTGGCTTTTATAAAAGTATCGTTAATTTTTCGTACATTTTGAAATCAAAAACCATCTTTATTAACACGTATTAAGATATTTAATAGATTTGTTGAGCAATTTCATTAATTTTTGATTTTCAATTTCTTTTCTTAGGTTAACTTTTCTTATATGCAAGTAATTCATTTTAAAACTTTAATTAACAAGCCTTATACCCAATCGAATACATACGTTCCATATAAACATTACGTCCATGTGTTTGTAATGGACGAGGCGGCAGACAATGAGTTCGTACAATACGTATGAATTAGGTAATTAATTGATTAAAAAGGGCTCCGGCGACATTCGTTAGAAGTTTTTCTACGCCCGGTCCTTCGGTCGGCTCTCTCAGGACGGGACCAAATTGATTTAGCGCGAGGGGGACGATATGTACTTAACTTTAACCCCTCGATCATCATACGTCGAGTACGAATTAAAAAAATTTGAAAATTGACATCGATGTAGAAGTTGGCTCACGAGCGCGCGACGCCGCCGAAAAGTTTGAGAACCTGTGACTCTGTTGCGAAATATGTTTCAACGCAGCCCGATACACGGTTTCAACTTTTTGAAATCAGTCGCATCGATTGAAACTTTTCCAATTTGCATTGAAATAAAAGAAAAATTCGGATCGGTGTGCTTTTTAAAGTTGTTTAAGCGTCAAGTGGCGTTCTCTATTTGGTTCAAGCTTTTGAGGTTATGCGATATTCGGTACTTCATATTTGCCCTTTAGATACACGCTACAATAGAGTGTATTTTTGAAGGGATTCTAAATGTAAATTGTAAAATACTCAACGCTTTTGACTCTTACGAGTTTAGACCTTACGTTTGGCACTTCCAGTTTGAAAGTTTTTTTTCTCACGATTTTCCTTTTTGTATTATTTCATTTACTCCATTATAAGAATATTATTATCTACATCTAATTCGCTTTCAAATACTAAATAAGTATATAAGATTCTAAATAACAAATTAACATAAAAAAGACATCTTTTCACTTACGAGTAATATACTCTTTAGTGAAAAGATGAACAAAAGATATGGACATCTCTCATAAAACTCTTTTAATAATTACAAGATTCTGTAGTACAAATACTAATAAGAAATCTATATCTATTATAGCTTTTATTTTGTTATGTAGATCTTGGTAAATGTATTGGAAACTTAATTTGCCTTTGATCCTGATTACACATTTAGCGCGGTAATAATAATCAATATAGTTTCGTTAAATAATAAAACAAGTGTTTGCTACGTCATTCCATAATACCGATTCTTGTATTAATAGTCTATGTATATGATATATCAGTCGAACGAGATTCTTATTCAAATAATTTAGTATCAGTACTAAAATAGAGACACCCCAGCGAAGTGAAAATTTTACGTTAATTGTTTTAAAGGAGAAACTCCTTTAACTGGATCAATATACTATAATGCAATTATAAGAATTTTGTTATTTTGTTTGGGAGGAAAGGGCAAAGGGGTATTAATGGGGATCGATGGGATTAGAAGTGAAGTTAAGGGATTCTAACGAAATAGAATTAATTGAGGATGGATTTTGATAAATGCTCCGCTGGAGATGTCGATATTCTCAACTTTGTTCTAAAACGTTTTAAACGATTAGTGATGTGATTTGTGGTATTGTTATCAATGTATCGATTATAAATTTTATTTATTTTAAAAACTTATTGATATACGCTTTATTAAAATAATACAAATTGTTTCTAACAACATGCAAACAAAGTTGATAGTTTATCCATTTATTTTGATTCATTTATCTCACTGAACCAAGTTTATAGTTCCGGACAACGTCCTTTATATTCAATGTTATGTATTACAATACTTTTAACGAGCACCCGGTCATTGTATCCTTCTTCTTACATCTTCGCTCATTTGGAAATCCAAAATCCATGACGCGAATGCGAGACAATGAAAGTGTCCCGATGTATTTCTGTATCAGGACAGGCGACGCCGTGTCAAGAATTCGATCCCAATTAGGCGCGAATCACGAACCAAATGAGGTGCGAATCGATGACAAGACGTCGCTTTGAACTGAACTAGTGATGTGTTTAATTAACGATTCGAACGCGATGTGTCTCGGTGACTCACTAGTGACGCGCCTTTCATGTCGATACGCTCATCACTACTATATTGCTTTTTCGTTACACTTCTTATAGTTAATATGCCATGAACATGTCCTTAGCTGTATCCTGTCTTGTATATAAAAGAGCTCTAGAGAAATATCAGGTTAAATCGTTACCAAAAATGAACTAAACTAATACAATCGAATAAATATATATATTGCACACTTAATTCGTAACTAAATCAAAAGTAGCGAGTTCCCCACCTGAAGGGCGCAAGAAATAATTAAAAGGCGAACGTTAAACCATGAGCAACTTAATTCCGATGCCTATTTGTAGCTCATCGGGTTCTGTCGAACTTCGGCCAACTTCCGACAAGTTTCGGACAAACTTGCCAACTCGTCCGTCGCCGTCGCCGACGCCCCGCTAATATTTGCAGCGCCCGACTTTAAGATCTGCTTTCCTTAATTTATAATTTCGTCTAATTGGTTATCTATCTCAAAGATCCCTTTAATGATCCGTTAACAAAGAAAACATTAACCATACATTCACAAAAATATTCACAATTTTATTGAAAAACTTTTCAATAAAATTGTGAATATTTTTAACCTTTTTTTTTGAGTAGAGTGACAATCAATCGAACTTTTTTTTAACTACTACTTATTTTTTATTCTATCTTTGTAGTTTCGGATATTATTTTGACTTCTTTTTCATCTATTCATAATTATCTCCCGCCAAAACTTTTGACAGTTGCAAAGTTCGCGCCAATAACTCATCTAACGATCTGACATTCGCTGCTACAGTGACATCGGGGCCGTTGAATCGCGTGTCAGACGACAAATTGACATTTATATTAATTAAAGTCCGAAACGTCGCCATTTACCTTCCACGATCCGGCATGAAAGTATCGAAAGCAAAGGAAAAAAGACCGTTATAGACACGGTATCGCCTTGACAATCGGTAAACAAAGATGGCAGCGATCCAAAATGTCGGCGGGCAAATGTCAGTGCGTGCGCGCGCGACTCAATGAGTGCGCTCCCTCATTCAGTGATCTGTCAACTCGGCCGCCATTTGGCCACATCAATCGTCCGTCCGAACTTTGATTTCATTTTATTAATCTCGAACATCTACAATGCTTCCTCTAATTAAATACTAAAGCTTATAGCTAATATTGAGACATCTGAAACACAGGCAGTTGCCAATGAGTACATGTCGATATATCTACGCCTTACGAAATAGCTATCATTATTATCATTGGCTACCAACCAATTTAAATTGCAGGGCTCTAAACAATCAATTAAAATAACAAATCAACTAATGAGATCAACCGAACGTCCGAAATAAACTTCGGATCCATCCATCTGCCAGCTGTTAAAAGTACACTGCAAGACATAAGCGTCTTGTGATTGCTGCCACTTTGATCGATCCTGTGCTTTCTAAATTAATCGGGTAATTAAAAACAGCAGCCATTGCAATACGCATTAGTATTAAAAGAAATATTTTAATACCTACATTAATTTTATTTGGTAGTCGAAGTAAATTCATTCATCGAATGTTTTTTTAGAATAACAATACACCAGTTTTACTTTATAACAGAAATATGTCTATATCTATATATAATCTAACTCACAAAATGACTCGACTATTGATAAATAGCCGTCCTTTTTATCACGGCCAAAACGTTATCGCATAAAGACTACCATTCGCAATCTCTCACCTGTTAAGAGAGTGGATGAGCTATGATTATGGATCAAGATCGCACACGGGCAATATTTAAATCGTCCAATTTAGATGTTTATCGTTTCTTCGCACGCATTGTTTCCAGTGCCGTTGTACAGTTACATGTCTACGCTCTCAGGATCGCTACTCTGAATCAAATTACTAGCCTAACTTCATCTACAAAAAAACCTATATGTTCTTAATTTTGAAGACTTTACAATTTTTAAAAGCAATCTAGTCTAGTCTAGTCTTTGATAATTGAGTAATAAATTATAAGTCGTAAGAGAAATTATACAGGAATATAAAAATTCAACCAAAAAATTCAAACTTGCAGGACCTTTAAAATGAATTACGCAATAGCATACCAATAAAATTCCTTTCAATGATAATGCAATATATAGCTCATTAAAATTATCAGCCATATTTAATATCCATAGCCAATTATCAGTTTATATTTCGTAGCGAATAAGTTTAAGGGAAACCAATAAAACGAACATCACACGTCGCGTCGATTTTCAGAGGCTCAACTACGCACAAAGGGACCAGGAACAAAGTTTCTATAACAAGCAAATAAATGTCCCGCGACTACGACGAGCGAACCGAACACACGCCGATATCACAACTTTTGCTCTGATACTTGACACAGATTAAAGGTAACAACAGACGCGTAAGTTGCATTAGTGTAGAAATTCAAGTAGAATGGTTAGTGTTTTTGAATACAAATAAACATAATATGAATTTAAAATGTAATTCAAATGATACAAAAACTTTTTTTAGTGATGATCAACCGCAGATTGAATTGGTGAACAACGCATTGGTTACTGTTATTTTTATTGTCCTGTTCATTTTTCAATAGTTATTACATTAGGCTTATGAATCTTTACAATAAAGTGAATAAAATTATGTACTTAAAAGGCATTAAACATAATATTTTTATAGGTTTGAAATTCACTAATCATTGTTGCCACTCTTTTGCCTCTGAGAGCTTTCATAATGTTAGGGATTTATATGAACGTATATGATAAGTTGCATGATCGGTAGCAGGTGCGAACTCCATTCTGTTTTATTGAGCCGGCGCGGGTCGACTTCGCTAACTCAATATTTGCTTGTTAATGCACTACGCACGGCTACGAGCCGCTTCCTATAGCCTTTGTTAAGTTTACACTGCTATTTCAACGCAATAAATAACTATGGTACGTGCCAAAAATCCTTTTCCAATTTTTTTTTACTGAAGACCATCATGGGTCCAATGTTGACATGATTATGACGGCAAGCGTGAGTATTAGCGCAAATGCAAATCGCAATAATTTATTTCAGTTGTAAAAATATTTTAGGTACTTTCTTTAACGTCCTATATGTTCAAAGCTAATATAAAATTGATATAAAAATTAATAATAAAATTGTCATCATAATAATTTTAAACAGTCATAGCACTGTGTTGTTCACGTTTAATATAATTCAAAATCAATACCATATTAAAATTGTTAAGATAAAAGGTGTCGAAGCAATAATGAGGGTAACGCGCTAATAAAATCGTACTAAATCGTAAAGCAACGAACAACTCGCATCAAACAAACCAATTTCCGAAATTGAACATCACCGAGGAAGTCGAGCCTCGCGCGAATTACCCAAAACACACGGAGCCGAATGTGGAGCGCCGAATCACCAATCGGATTATCGTTCTACACGTATAAAAGACGAAAATTCTCGCGCTTCGTTCTTACCCCCTTGTTCCGAGCGCCCCCACCCCCTAAAGGGGTGAACAGACCCCCCAGCTAATGGTAGCACTCGGATTCATTAGTAAATTAGAAAGCGGATGAGTCCAAAGTTACGAAAATTCAATATCTAATAATGATTAGCTGCGTCCTACCCATACCTGTCTATATCCGATACCAACTTTCTGAAATGGTCGTTTGAATTTGTCAATGTGGGGGACAGACTCTGAGTTTGAATTATGCCGAATTGAATTATTTAGTTCGTCGATTGGATTGTGTTTGGATACTCGTTAACGGTTTTGTGTTTGCCATCTACCTGACTTCTATGCGGTTTGACAAATTCACGATCCGTAAAATTTGTTACGTGTATCCAAACGGCATCAATGCGAGCCAAGCAAAACCAGCGCTCTTTTGAAGTGTATTGATGACCAAATACTAAATGATGTCAAAAGTTTGTAGAGTCCCTCCACTTCAATATAAATTCTACTTAACAAAGTAGCCTAATATGTTTCTTATAAAAAAATACCACAGACAAAATTATAAACAGCGAATGCTAAAGTAACGTCTACCAACTGCTTTTAAATCTTTACTACTTGCCCATCTGTCACATTTGTCTATATTTTATTTAGAATGCAATATAAAACATTATCCTAATTTTTGTCTATCGTTCGATATTTGAATATATTTGTCGACAGACAATTTTCCTCGGTGGCTGTCGAAACGCGTTTCCTTTGCCTTGTCTACGAGACAAGGTTCAAAAATAAAACACTTGGAAGGTAATTCGATGCCGGCAGCAAATTAAAACTGACATTGAGAGATTAAGAGCTCGTACCTCGTGTATATCGGCTATGGGGAGTACTACACAAACATACTTTTTTAATATCCTCTAAATTGCGCGTAATTTGATTAAGCGCTCTTTTTCACCTTTAATGTCCTCCTTAAATTGTTTTACGGAAAAACGGTTCCATTTCTAAACGCCTCAATTCCAATAATTTCGGCTTTCATTACCTATTACAACTTTCTTTTGGTTTTTAATAATATTACAACAAACTTATTTACTGATCCTATGGTTTCTTAACTGAAGAGTTTTCAACGAGCTGCCATTGATATAAAAATTGTTATGTTCATATATGACTTAATAATTTTATCTTAAAGAAACGACTGACTTTTACTTTTAATAAATTGTTTTTTATTCTTTAGTACTAAAAAAGCTACATCCGAATGGCATAAAATCCAGCCTACAAAGGCTCAATCAACAGAGTAGGAGTATTTAAAAAATTGACTTTAAACAAATCGAGTCTGTTCAAAACTCAAAGCCTTTGTCCACAAAAGTCTTAATTGTAATCAAATAATAGGAATAAATCTGCCAACACTGGAGACGATACAGCGGACGGCGGCCGGGACCCCCACCCAGACGAGGGACAATATAGGTAAATAAACTTGCCGAAAAATATTAAACACTTTAGAAGGAATAGACATGTCATTTGATTATATATATTTTTTTATTAAAAAAAACTTATGCTCGGCGTCAACTTCATTATGTCTTACGATCGACGGATAGTAGCTACTTAATATTTTTTTAATAGTGCCCACATAATGAGATGGAGAGATACCTAGAGCCAGATGCCTGTTTCAAGAAGCTTTGAATACTGTTCCAAAAAAAGGACCTATCATATCACTAAATTCTATTTGCCATTAGTGGATAGCAATTGCTATCTCCATTTCAATGAACTTATCATCATCATTTCTCTGCCCGTTGTTGCACCTACGTACGGTTGGCACAGTATGTACATACTACAGACATATTCCATATATCCTGGACTCTGTAGTCTATACTGTGACTGGTTTTGACTATAGTTTTTAAGGGGCTAACTGCCTTACATCAATCCTTCTCCGTCTTCCTATATAATTAAAAAAGGAAGTGACAGCGATTAAGTCTACTGACCATAAACGAACGGATATACTTATCATCACATCTATGGCAAATTAGATACTCTAAACGAAACGCTAGTTTATAAGGTTCTTAATAACCATATAAATAAATCTAGCGCGTTTACAATTGTTCAGAGCCTGTCTCTCTAATACTGGCCGTGTCTGTACCTTCTAAACAATACACGCGCCCACTAGACCGGAATCAATCCCTTAAGCCCGATACCCGATTCTCTACTAATACCTTTATTTGTATAAAAATCATTTCTTGTCCGCAAAATACCCCCGACCAAGAGTTTTCATTCACAAAGGACGGTTTATACTGTTACGACTACAACTGAATACATAATTCTCTTTTTATATTTGCGTTTAAATAATTATTGTAATAATTTATGCACATTTAATGTAGTATGTACTTGGTTTAATTCTGGAATTTAACTAATTAATGTGATTATTTAAGTTATTTAAGTGTTATAAATATCTGCCATACAAAAATTTTACACTGACTTGACTAAAATTGCCACACCATTTTGTCAGGAGACCGTCGAACTCGTAAATTCTTTAGCTCAATTTTTTTTCAAAGGGTAGGCAGTAATGTTTATTTACTACTTTGAATACTTGGCGACCTAACAAATGATTTATTGTACTCGCACATACATACATTCGCGAGACAGGTTTGTGAATTAAAAAAAAATACAACACTGATTTTCAGCACCGATCAATCGTATGTTAAAAATTGTGTTATGTTTTTCTATATTGTTGATGAATATATTTTAAATGCGAATATGATAGCAATTTATAAAGGCTTCTTCAGTCCACGAATTTCGTAACACAACCCTGCGTCTGCCATGAAGAAAAATTATACCGAACACTCGCAAGGGTTGGGTCCCTCGCATTATACGGGGAGCGGTCACTAATTAATGGAAAAGGATTAAATTCGTACCGAATTGAAATAAAATAAATATGATAAAGGACGGGGTCTTGGGCTCGAAGGGCTTTGGGATGTGGTTTGTTTTTTTCTTTCAACCGCTCCCTCCGGCATCGCCTGTCAATATATACGACTTGTTAATTAATTTCGTTTTTCCTTGCGATGATAATCCTCACCTGTAAATACTTTATTGAGCGATTTAGCGTCTTCGTCGCCACCGGAAACATCTGCTTTTATATGCCTTTGTTACAATAAACTTTTCAACAACAGCAACTGTTAAACAGCAACGTCAAATATCTCAAAATAATATTTATTTTGTTTTCTTATTGTCGTTAGTTCGTACTATATATTGCTAATATTATATGTAGTTTTGAACGTATTAGAATAAATTATTGTTACTAACTTTAAATTGACATTTTCCAACGAAGTTCATTCTAGAAAATTGTTCTGAAATCTGTAGAACTTTGACTTACCATAAGAGGTTAAGACTTACTATAAAATAATATGATACATTAATTGAGGACTAAGAATTGCGTAACAGTTCACTTTAATCAACGAAATTCGACGATCAACGATCTTTTCATTAGCTCTAAGCAGATTCCGATCCGCCTGAAATTGCTGCGGGCCAATGTTCCTAAATGTTAATTCGCCGAACCAAGTATGAAGTTAACTGTAATAATCACGAAATCATAAAGTAAAAAAAGTCTTAATTAAGATGGTATGGCCAATTTATATGATACATGAGATGATCTGATAACGGTCCGTGAATTTCAATGGCCATCGGACGCGTTTCTAAATCATAATAAAATGCTTAACAACAATAATGTAAGAAAAAAACATGTGAAATTTTTCGGTGAGAGCGACTTACGACGCGTTTCCATTATCAAGCCACGCATGAAGTACGACTTTTGTATCTTTTTTTATTTTCATATATCGTTTGAATTATATAAAAACGTAATAAATTTAATCGAAGCTTACGCGGAAATCGTCTTGTTTAAATGAAATTTGCATAATTAACAAATATAAAATCTTTAATGAATATGCGATTTCTTTTGTAAATTATTAAATTTATTTTTAAACACGTTGTAACGTTTCTTTATTTCGCGAATTAAATTTATAAATACAGTGCGATGCGATTAGAAGAAAATCATATCACATTATAATATTCTTTGAATCGAAATAATTTATTTTTCGTTGTACCAAAAACGTGTCAGATTTGTCTATATAGTTTACATTTCTTCTTAAATTTCTTCAGTAGCTTGGTTATTTATAATTCTGTTGTCATCAGTTACGTCTGTAAACTCTCATACGGTTGTAAGAAAACGCATGTTATGTCTCGTATTAAAATAAAAGAATTAATTAATCATATACTTTAGCACCACACATCACCAGTATTGTTACATATTTTATTACATACCAATTTTAATTATTTTTAATTGATTGTTTTTAGTCTTATGTATATAAATAAATAAATAAAAAATAAATATATAAATACAAGTAAATATTTATAAAATAATTTCAAATAAGTGAATAAAATACAACTTCCATTTTATATTCGTTAAAATATAAATAGAAATTACAAAGCGGTTAGCATTAGTGGACTTGTCGACATTTACGATGACTCATAAAGTAAATATTGAGTCGCGATGCCAATTTTTCTATTCACTGAATCCTTTGTTATAATTAGAATTTATAACACCCAGTATTTGCCTTCTTACGTTCTTTTAAACGTAGGTTTTATCTTACCCGATGGGTGAACGATGTGGCATAATTGACGCAACGTGAAGCGACCAATTTACGTTCCGTCACGTCGCATTGACGGTCACTCACCATGGACAACGGGCGCGTCTTACTTCAAGATGCGTCTCATTATCCTTATAATTATCAATATTGTGCACATCTAGAGTCTTCCCTTTAACCAGTCCATATTGCCAAATTCATTTTGTTTTTCTAACAAAGTTACGATTGCTAATTCACTCTTTTTATTAGTTGCGCTTTAAATATACTTTATTACCATGACTTTGATATTATTATTACAACAAACTAATAAGGCCTTATCGCTTTGTACGCTTTGAAATATACGATCTCTAAAATTTGCATAAATTTGAGAATTATTCTTTACATTTCTTAAAGTTACAAATAAAAATTGAATCCATCAGTGTAAGAATTGTAATCTGGCGCCAATATCAATCTTTTAATGGCCGCTACGCGCGCCTTGAGGCAATTAAACCATCACTTGATACATCCGCCAGGTACGAATGTAACAAAGACTTGTTATCTATCAGAGTCATCGGATTCAAAATTCTAGTTTGTTTGTGCAATAGATTAAGCCGATGTTAGGAGGCTCTCACGGGAGCTGTAATTACAATAGCGGTAAAGATGGTTAATGAGTCAATGAATTTGAATTAAAAGCTGTTTACTGAGTTGTTCCATTGACTACGTCCGTGCAGACTCGGACGTGCTGTGAAAAAATCAAACTAAATTATAATACAGTGTAATTATAACATTATACAGTAATTCAGACGGACGAGAGTGAATGGAAGTTAATTCCATTGTTAAAAGCAAATCAGCTATGTTAGATGTTTATTTTAAAGTACGTTTCTAGAAGTAAAAACTTTTTTTGCAAAAGAAAAGTAGTCACAGAAATCGCTTCACAGTCTTTTCGAATGTACTGTATTCATTCGTATGAATGAATGTAGTGAATAAAACTTAAAACTTACAGAATAAACTTATATGTCTCAATATAAATACAGTTTGAAATTATACAGAAACTTGGCTGGATCTTTGTAGAATTTTGTTAAACAATTATTGATGACGAGGGTGAAAGGAGTAGAATTAATGACGAAGCTTCGGATACCGCGGGCAGTGTTGTTGCCATCGACATTGTTCGCGACTAATCGAGTTCGATTTATTTGTCGCTTTGATTTCATTCAATACTGACGGCGTTTTGTTTGAACAAGTTGATTTCTCCATAATTTCCACCCTTTCCTTTACCCAGATTAATAAAATTATTCTTAAGTCGCTTAAGTTTCAATTTTATAACGTTTGTTGTTTTGTCCCCAATAATCTCTAATGAAAGTTTCTAGTTAATTTATATGGATGCTCCTAATATTGACTTCTTTGGCGTATTACTAATCTCGAAGATGTATGAATAATTGTTTTAAGCGTGGACTATTTAAGCCAAAGATATCTCAACCTACTAAAGCTAACTATCATTAGATATGTATATCAATTTCAAAAGCTTCTTTGTCTTTAGATTTCCAGTCATAACTTTCTCGTATATACATGTGGATTATTTTCATATTTGTTTTAAAATAGTATAGTATCAATGTCTCAGTGATTTTTATCGAAGTTTTTGGACTTTCTAACGACATTGTGTTGTTCTTTCTCACATTAAAGACCATTGAGGGCGCTCAGAGTCGCAGCAATCGCGATGGCAATTATAAAAAGATTTCCGCTAATATTTTTAATGATTCCAAATGTTTTATTTCGTACCTTTTATTCTTTTCTGTGTTTATTTGTAACGATCCAAAATTATTCCGTATCGTAACACTTCACACAACGCGCGACGCTCAGCTGATTTCGCCATATTTAATTGAATGGCATCGTCCATAATTTTTAATGAAACCGCCTAATTATTGTTAGAGCTTTCCAAAAAATAATCTCCTAACTTTCTAGTTGTAAGCATTAACTCAGCCAACCGGAAATATGAACGTTCTGTTATTATTTTACTTTACTTTTAAATCCGTTATAGAAAAAAAAACTGATTTACATAAACCAAAATGTTGTGTAAACTCAGTTGTGTTGGCCTGGCTGGACAACTTTTCGAATCGCAACATCGTGTTGATACAACGACTCATGTTCTTGTTAGAGTTTAGTAGCTGCATGTAGCACAGTCTCAATGGAATTTTTTGGAACTTCTTTATGTTAGAGAATCTAACATAAAGAAGTTCCAAAAAAATTCCTTATTTCCACTATCCTAGCACGCAATCACTGCTTTTTTCGTTGTGCTTACTAAGGCTTAGTAAAATATCCACTGATTTTAGTCATACGTCATATAAAGAATGTGTTGATAACTAGTTGAATTTTACTACATCCGATTATGAAATGAATTCGTTGTTATTGTTGTCCATTGTTTTATACCGTCTATTTATAGGCCAATTGTTACTAAGGTGATAGCGCGTTTATTAAAACCTAATTCGTGGC
>DWLR01002957.1:0-14376 GCA_018246295.1 Papilio alexanor hazarajatica | reverse complement strand
TTGGCTTTAAATTTGGCAAAATGCTTTTAAGCCATTCCTCAAAACACTCCGAGTTCATTTCTTCATGATAGTCCATAATATTCTTCTTCGATTCAAAAATAAGTAAACCGGCTTCTACAAAACCTTCTACCATATCACTATTTATTTGGTACTAAAAACCTGCAACACTGGAAATGTCATTTTACTGACTGGAATTAATAATCTTACTTTAAGTCTACCGATATGTCAAATTTCGATATATCTTCGAAACCCAAGGTTCATTAACATTCAAAATTAAATGGGACCCATTTTGCGAATGTCTCCTTACCAATAAAAAAAAAACGAAATAGGTTTATAAGCCGATTACAAATTCATCGTAATCACAAAAACAAAAATAATCAACACACGTCAAATAAACCGATTGACAATATAGAGATGAAAAAAAACAAACTCGTCTATTTTTTAGCGGTCCCTCGGCTCGTCTGTGACGTGAGTACAATTGTGACGAATTGAGCCCGTCTGTCCCAGTGATCCCCCCCCCCATGCACCTCTTTGTATCGCGGAATCGTGCGACATTTTTTTTTGTCACAGAATTACGCCGGATGAATCAATTCAAGACTGATCCACAATAAACACAAACAAAATTGAAACACGTATTTATTGCGATTGTGAATTGAAATTGAAAAACTAACTTCATTCTATAAATATTTTATGAATAGTTTTTAAATGAAAACTTTAATAGGCATTCATATGCATTATACGATATTTGCCGGAGTAGAATGTAATGCATTTTCTCACCAATATGTTATTACAACACTGTATATTTTTGTATTGTAAACAGTAACGTAGTGTGACAATTATATTAGTTTGCATATTGAGTTTTAATTAGATATTTCTTCACCTAGTACTTATCTAAACAATACTCTTGATAGAAGTGTTAGAATTTTAAGATCTCTATAAGTTATAAGTAAAATTAAGATAAGTTGTGTCTGTATATATTAAACAGTTTTCACTGATGAAATCACGTTACTTTATTCGTGCCTATTTAGTGTACACGCACTTATGTTTTGTAGCAACCAAATTAGCTTCTGTCGGAAATCGAGCATAAAACGTATAATTTAATAGCGTAGACTCTGACTGTACCGATTTACCTTTGACACTGGCGTAATAATCACTTGCCGTTAATTACAATCGCTTTAGCCGAACTGAAATCATGCGACGAGGATGCAATTGATTACAAAATCAATTACTGCACAGCGCGGAGCTAATGAGATGGCCAGCGCGGCCGCGAAACGGCAATTACGCGTCGGAAGTTGCAGGTTAAATTAATCGTTTCGACACTACATTGAGCTTTCAGAGAGCTTTTCAGTTGGAAGCTTGAAGCTATTCTGCTTGATATGATCAGTGAGTGAGTGAGAACTAGGTAACTTAAATTAAACTTTCATAAAGAAAGGTTAGCAGCAGTTCTTGCAGAAATGGACCATTCAAACGTAAAAGTTCCATAACGTCACAGTAAAT
The DNA here is from genome assembly GCA_018246295.1 of Papilio alexanor hazarajatica. NCBI lineage: Eukaryota > Metazoa > Arthropoda > Insecta > Lepidoptera > Papilionidae > Papilio > Papilio alexanor. Next base: position 12,879 of record DWLR01002957.1, on the reverse strand, counting down.
GGGCGTGATGTAAGAGGTATGTGTTTATAATATTTCTGCCTTTCGTCTGATGAATGAAATGCCCCCGGTCTCAACTCTTCCTAGGATTGTTAAGGTAGTCAAGTATTTGGGGACCTTGCATCTCACATTTTTCTCATCCAAGGCTGCCAATACCTTCGAAGTCCCTAAAAGTTTCGTATGTAACATAAATAGAAGTACTTAAGTAAATTATTAAAATTTTAAAACATTGTTTAATACGTCAGTTCTTGCGTTTAGATTTGATCGAAAATAAATCTTGTTTAGATCCAAGATCGTGGCATTGCGGTAAACAAATAATATTAATTTAGAGTCGTGGCTTATATCCTTCGAAGGTTTTCAATTTGATGGTAAGAAATGCTCGTTATATGAGGAAAAGATTTTTTTTGTAAATTTTCTCACGAAACATTTCAAATTTCCATAATGGCTCATTCACTACCGACTTAATCTTGTATAACGGCTGAGGACAGAGAACGAGTCTGTCGTTTGCTTTGTTCACGTAATAGCGCGAAGAGCAATAGCTCCCAAGAAGATTTTTAAATCTTCTATCCTTCAAGGAGCAAGTTATTTTTCATTTTTTTTTACCGTAGATGGTGGCAAGCGAAGTAGAGGCTTAGTAGGTGTTACGTAACTATAGTCACTTATCGACGTCAACAAATAAAAGAGTTACCAATATTTTGTCCAACCTTTGTAAGAATGAAAGAAGAGGTTAAAGACAATATGGGATGAATGGTATCTCATTTATGAGATAAATACGAATACTTCACGTATTCTATGAAGTGGTGGTCCTTTTTTTATCGAGTCGTTCCAACAACTGCAGCTAACAGCCCTGGGGTTACTGGAAAATATATTTAATCTCCAGACAATAAGGAGAGTAGGATGTTCACTGACAAATGATGAACCCACATAAGTCTTTAAGTTAAAATACGAGACCTAGAATATCCAACCATATATTCCTCACTGCATTGGCTTTAGCGTTTCATCTGATGTGATGCAGCAAGTCGAATCCCCATCTCTTTACCGGCTTATTTCCTTTTACTTATCCACTCATACTACTTCTAAGTCTTGCTGCCTCTTACTACCGTTAACTAGTAATTAATTTAAAAAAAACAAAACAATAAGCCCAACTGACTGTATTAACATGACACATTGTGTGACACTCCTGGGAAGAATACAAATCGAATGACACCTCACTCTTCAAAATCCGATAAGCCCTTTCATGTCACAGTAGAATGGACATATATACACGTCCGCGAACCACATTACCGTCGTGTTACTCGGACATATGACAGTTAAAAAATAACAACCAATTAATCCTGACCCACCGCGTGTTTTCACTAGACCGGCATACGTTCTCCGTTGCCCCTACGGGCCGGACAAGACTAATTTATTGCGCCTACTTATCATTCTTTTCTTAATATAACCAAGTTTATTTATTTTTTGTTTAATTAAATTTATTTCTAACAACTTTTTACCACTGCAGTAACTGGTTTCAGATCTTTATTACCATTTTCAAATTATCTTCAAATTTCAGAGACAAAGGAGAGCGATTATAGAATATTTTAGACAATATTAGTGCCCTTATATACTGACTGTATAACCTTTCACTAAAAGTTACATGATTGTAAATATATATTTTTCACAATTGTTAAATGGTTATAAATAGAAAACTCTAAGATTATTTTATCAGAGGCAGACCCGAAGAAAAATGACACTCCCAAAAGCCATTAGAGATGTTTATCTAGTATTTCATAGCACATAACTTTATTTTTATTCGAGTAAAAAGTATTTACATCCACTGAAGTAAAATATTGGATCTAAGAAACACTTTAATGATAAATGTCAATGAATTTAAAATACGATTAATCTTTACTTAATCGTTTTTAACATGGTTGGGTTTGCTAAATTGCTTGTTTGCGTTAAATAAAAAATAATAATAATCTAATATTGATCTGGATGCATATCCGATTAATAGGAGCATTTGTTGAATTATAATTTGACAAGTCTTTTATAAATTCTGCTAGATCATGGCATTCATATATTCACTAATGGTTTAGCAAAATATTCTTTTATCTTTTTTTCAGAATTTATCCTAAATTCCTAGTCGTAATTAAAAATTAGGGGAACCGATTAAAAAATATCGCGGCAGTAATAAAACCTATAACGATTTAGAGCAATTGTTTAGCACTTCGAACATGTTTTTTTCTCTCTAGACCGCATTCGATATAAGTCCCGTGGGAAATCTCAATTTGCGACAAACTTTAGGTGATAAATTATGTTTGAAATAACTTTAGGTGATAAATTATGTACTTTTTCCACACACTTCACATCAAATGAATTCACATCTCTAGTACAACGGGAATGGAAGGAGATAGGAAGCAAGTAAAATGGATATATCTGGAAAATATTTCTTAAATTAATGAAAAAAGTAGGCAGAACTTTTCTTAGGTGTAAGGATGTATGTACACTATGCGCCCGAAATCGCCCGAAATGTTCAACTGTAGCAAAAATGTTTTGCTTCGCATCGGATTTCTGGTACAATACAAGTAGAATATTGTTCGCAGTATTCACGTAAACAAAGATCCATTTCTTCTTCGTCATCTTTTCAATAACGACGAAATAATAATGTTTCGTCGTCGTATATTATAAAATAACAACGAATAAATGTACCCTATGCATTGCCTGTCACATGTAACGGTATAATGAATTTGCAAAATTTTATATTTTCATTGCGCCATATATCGGAAGTAAGTTATTTCACTCGCTATTTCCGTAGAAGACTATATCCACGAAAAATAAAAATGTTGGGTGACATTATTGCAAAATATGCTATACAGCATGTTGCAATCCATGTGGTATTAGAGGAGTGATCAAAGAAGTGGCCCAATTAATTTAACCACAAAAAGTCGCCAAAACATAACTGAGTCAGCATTCTAAAACTGCAAACAAAAGTATGCTTTCCGTTTCCATTTTGTAAAATATGTGCGTCAGCTTCGGGCGGAGTACCGCATTCCTTGAGGAATTTCTTTCCAATTCTTTTCTCGATTTACCTATCCGCTTCTTTACACAAAGTTTGTCAGCTCATCAGTATCTCTTCTGAGGGTTGCTGTTCTGGTTTAATGGATGGTCATCGCTAAACATCCGCTGAACTCCTCAGTCTTGTGGTGTTCTATCACAGACGCGCTTTAAATATCAAAGTTTGTGAATTATTGTATTCGCAGTTTTAAAATTATTTTACAGCAAAAAGCTGCTGTAGTGAATTAATTGGCAATTGTGTCGAAATCAAGTATATCACAGATCAAACGGATTTCCTCGTTACTGGGCGCTATTGAAACGTGGAAATATACAGCACCCAAGTGACTTCACTCAATTTATTTAATTCGTGACATAGATTTCAAATTATATTGACTTCAAATAAATTGAACATTGTAACATACTCTCTCTCTCTCTCTCTCTCATCACTTTATAGTAATAGGGAGGCAAACGAGCAGCGGGTCGCATAACATTAAGTGAACCGACGCCCATAGACATCCGCAACACCAGAGGAACTGCCGATGCGTTGCTGGCCTTAAGGAAGTTTGGATCTTATTTTATACGCTGTTATAAATTAAGATCCAAACTTTATAATCGAAAAAAAAAAACGTGACTTATATTATACTTCATATTTTATACTTTCGTTGTAAATGTTGTAATTTTATGGAAATTTAGAGATAGCTAATATCTAATATTAGATAGTGTGAAAAAATTGGATTCCGCAAATATTTTAGAATTTACGATATTTAGCGTGAAAGGTACTTTTTTTTTACAAAGTTTGGGTCTTCATTTGGAACAGCGTAAAATGCTCTGCTGCCCGTGCAAAACCAGGGCGAGCCACTTGTGTTAGAACAATGCAAAGTTATGAATTAAATTGAGATCAATATACGCGTCTGTATTCATAGAGGTAATTGAACAAAATCAAATGAGTAACGCAATACATCAATGTCAACGCAAGTTGGAATTACACTTTGATGGATTCGCGCGCGCTCGAATATGTTTATTCTCACGAGTATTAAACCACTTTTTTAACTAAATTAACGAAGTTACCAAAGACCATTTGATTTATAGTCCATTACTCTTATCATAAACTATTTTCACCCGCATAAATAACTCCTAGGTTTAACACAACACAAAAATGTCAAATAGTCCTTGTATATTTTTGTTACGTTGCCGCAATAATCAGTATTGCGTTTCGCGTCGTATCGCCTAGTAATGCTCACATTGAAATCCATTATTTATAAAAATCCGTAATCTATGCCTACCCCTCTAAGTTACGGGCCAGGGTGCTTGTTGTTATTTATCTATATTGATTAATAAAAGTTATAACGACGAGGTGGTCGCATTATTTTCCATCGTTGTCATTTAGTAATTTTCATAGAAGAGAGACACGAGGGATTATTATTTAATAGATATATTTAGAAAAGTACATTTTTATAAAAGTTGGTTTTTGCTTCCAAAGACATGTCTCAAATACTAAAGGTCCTGACAAGTATATACCCCAACTGCCTAGTAATATTTAAGATTAAAAAAAAATTAAAATTATAAAAAGAAATTAAAATTTTAAAGTTTAACCGAGAATATAAAAATTACTCTTTACATTCAAGACGTAATTAAGTTAAGAAAAATACACAAGCAGTTAAATAAAAATAGAAACGAATGAGCAAATCTATTCAGGCTTAATGCGACCAAACCTGAAAACAACCAGAGTTAATGCCACGTGAGTTAAAATAACTTGTTCCCTGGGAGATCGTAAATCTGAACGTCTCTAATAAAGCGGACAGACAGACAAATGCACGCCGTATTTCACGTAACAATTTAAATTCTTCGGATTCAAGACTCGTGGGATGCATTTCTTGTTTTACAACTTTATTTCTGGATATATTAAAATAAAGTAATTATTGATTGTAGTGTTAAAATCAATGAAACAGTTTACGGTTCATGTTAACAAAGTGTTTATGGTAATAATAAAAAAAATTTTGCAGATGAATCAACTCATTGTTATTTAGCCGATTTACTTTATAATTTAAATAATTACTAACTGCGACAGGAAAATTTTATCGAACAAATAACCACTAACTTTGTCATCTTTTTTTGTTATGTACTTATAACATCGAATTGGAATTTTTCTGTAATGATGTTGTATTGTTGTTAATAAATAAATGAAGTAAATAAATAAAAATAAAAACTCTTAGTGACATGATAATTTAGTTTTAGCCTCTTATTTTTACTTCCAATTAAATTTGACCAAAATTTTAATAGGATAAAATCGGCGGATAAAAACAATAAGTATTAATTTGTATCGAAAAAGTGATAGTACCATTTTGTCTTCAATAATTTATTCTCGTAATTAATCTGAAAAGCGATATTTCATTTGACCACAGCTGTATCAACATTCTACCTACATTAATAAATGTTCTTAAAATAAAGGACTGCGCATTGTTTTAAGAATTTAATTCGACGCAAGCATGGCGCCTGAGAGATCTCTGTGTCTTAAAATAAATGCGACATTATGTATATTGGAAGAAATGCTCTAATATATTCAATCATTGTTACTATTAACCACAGTCCTTCTATCCTTAAGGTGATCCTAAAAATAAGGGATTTAGTATCATGCTGTGCATGTTATTTAAAAAAATGTTTATGTATAGTAAATATGGTTATTTAGTCATCTAAAGTTCAAAAAATGTATTCAAATGCTGCAGAAATTCAGTTATTTGAAGAGATATTTGTAAGTAGAGCGAGGAATGTAATATCCCGACCACATACATACCAAATGCTGAGCTCTGAGTTACAGCCAGCAATATACTGAGCGCGGGACGAGCCAGGAATTTAGACCTGCCTCCTTTATCTCCTAATGTTATATTTACAAATATATTTGAAACAAGACACTATTTAATAGAGATATAAATTAATGTAAAAGTACAGTACCAGGTTATTAAGCCGTTTTTTTTGTAGCAATTACCTTTAATATATTGCAACCAATTTACAGCAAAACCTTAATTAAGTAAACGTCTAAAACTTCCTCATGAATCACTTCGTGGTTTAGTAAAAGCCATATGTCGTAGTGTTAGTTTTTGATTTTATTGCAATCTGACAGACAAAAAAAAAACAGTGAATTCGTTTTATAATTTGCAGTGATTGCAATAGAAATATTTAGATATGAATACGAAAGGATGGATATATCTAAAATAATTCAATGGTTACTCTTAGAGTACGGGTATAGTACCTACGTTATCGATCTTGTCAATATATTTTCCTTGGCCGGACCCGGCTTTGCCACTTTTGGAAAATAAATTTCCTTTGTGCCTTGTTAGATTTTCGGCTTTCTACGTACGCAAACCATTGGAGCATATTTTTCTAAATTTAGGTAACTGTAACCTCTCAAACTAGGCTTCGTCTCGTTTGGTGGCTAATAAAGTGTTAAGGTTTAGACTATTTTTATCTTTACTCAATTTGTTCAGAATGCTCGTAAATTTCTTGACATTTCGTTAACTTAAAATCAATCCATTTCACCTAAAACACAACCGTAATTCAGAGGAGTAAGCAGAGATTATGGATTTCTACTTGGCGAGATACATGCTTGTCGGTTACGGGTATTCCTTATATCGCCATTCTTTGGGATGTCATTAAAATGATCGATAAAAATTTTTATGAGTCGTCCCCTATAAACACCGCCACTCACTCTCATTACAACATGTTATAATGGGACGATTCAGTTATTTGTATCACCTGAAAATACTAAAATTGGCTGATTTTGGAAGATTTAATGATCATTATAGCTTGGAAAACAGGTCGGTCTAAACACTATAACTATTCAACTAAAGGAAATTTTATAATCTTGTACTTCGGTGGTTATAAATTTAGTCACCTTGGCATTTCTCCAAACCTAAACCAGCCACATGGTTAGACGTTACACCGCGCTGCTCTAGTATATCGCCTTTGTTAAATACTTTCTTATTTACTTATACAGTACATTTAAGCTTATTTCATTTATAATGATATATTACTTAGTCTGCACATGTAATTTACTAAAGGAGGTTAACTTTATACATTACTTCTAACATGTATTAGGTGTTTTTTGTAAAACTTCTTTGCCATCACGGTGAAGTATTTGATTAATTATTAGTTATTTCTAAGATAACATATTCTAAAATATCATAAGTACATACATCGCATTCAAAGAATTACCTACTAAAATCTGGGTTATAATTATATGTCACAACAAACAGTAAACATATCATATTATGTTTAACACGTATATCTAAATAGTAGTTAATTAAAAAATCAATAAGCGGGGGAGAATACGAATCGAATAAAACCTCTCTTTAAAATCGGTCTAACTGGAGGTAAGGAGGTCACAAGTGAATGGACATACGCACATATATAAATACATACCCGCGAAAAACCTTACCTAGTCACGAAAAAACAGCCTACTACCGTAAAAAAGGTCAACTTTTACTAAATATGTGACTCTTACTTTTTAAGTATTTCAACAGATTAATTTTAAAGAATACATTTTGCGTATAAATTACCGCAGATATTATCATTTTATTCAGAATCTAATACAAGATATAAAATTTATTCCTAGAGTCCTAGAGTGGTATCCTATACTTTGTTAAATACTAGAACACCAATGTTTACTAATAGTAATAGCTTCTACCGAATTATTATTAGTGCTTCGCTCGCAAGGCGATCTGCAATTCCCACATTATCTTGTTACGACAGATAATCTTGTTATAAAGTTCGGAGTTGTGTTGGATCGATATCGGCTTTCATGTACCGCTGCTTCCAAGAATATAAAGCACAAGTTCGGCCTCACATGGAATAATGTTCGCATGTCTCTAGGCTGGAGCCTCGCAGTATCAGCTTCTTCTATTTGAACGCATACAACGGAGAGCAACTCGGATCGTCAACGACCGAGCTCTTACTGATCAGCTTGAATTCATAACTTTATGCCTTGCACAGCCGCGTTGTGGAATGGTCTGTCCCAACGGTATTTCCAAACCAATACGACATAGGGCCCTTCAAGAAGTGAATGTATATTTTTTCCTTAAAAGTCAACGCATCTGCGGTTCCTCTGGTGTTGCGGATGTCCATGGGCGTCGGTTCACTCAAACAACATAAAACCATACCTGACTACAAATCCCTTCCTATACGCAAATATTTACCTTTTTACACAAGAAGGGGACACTGCTATTTATGTAAATGTAACGTATTCTGTCTGATGTCTGATAAGTTGGCATCTGGCCTTAGTGAACAAATGTGGATATAATAGTCACTTTATCATATTATCTGCTAACTAATTTTCCGCACACATTAAAATAAAACGATAAAAATAAGTTTAATATTTACAATTTGAAAATTTAAAAACGGATTGTATCTTTAAACTCGATATTTTATTTAATTTTACAAATTATAATGTCAAATAGTTTTCACATCATAAATAAATGTTTCCAGCATCGAAATATCCTCTAAATTAACAACACACTGAAGCCGGGCGGGCTTAAAGGCTTTCATGGAGCTATTTATAGTTGAATTCGCGCCGCACACGCAACCAATAAACGTTATCAGTTTATATAACGCCTAACAATGTTTCGCTTTTACGAGCCTGAATAAATATCCAAATAAAACCTAGAAATTACTAAGCAAGCTGCAAGTTTTGTCGAAATAAGTTTTACTACAAAGTAATTTTAGGTTACATAAAATTAACTTATGCGTAGGCAATATGTCTAAGTGAAAAATTATTTGTTAATTCAAGCTTTGCATGTCAGCAGTCTTGTATTTTAGGCTTAGTGGCTGATCATATAAAATTTAATGTGGCAGTATATACTCGTAGCACTGTATTTTTTATATCGGAGCAGTCTGATATATGACTCATGTTTTATAAAATATTAGAAGATTATTGAAATAATTCACTAATATTTCTTGTAACTATTCCAACTAAGTTTAAAGAGGGTAGGATGTGTTACAGGACAATAATCGAATGGCAGATTCGAACTCACGACCTTACGATCGGTAATCCGTGCCCTTAATTATAAGGCTCATTCATAATCTGGCTCGCAGTATTATAAAATATCGTTAAATTGTGCAGCGAAGGAAATAAAGTTACAATGTAAATGGCTACACATTTACGTATTTAAACTTATTGTTCTCGATATTTTACAATCTATCGTCGTCAAATCGTAAAAATAATGAACCTGTGCAACTAGTTAAGAGTTGAAATGGAAGTTAAATTTAGAAAGAGTGACATCAAAATATGTTTATTAAATACATTGTGGTTAAGTTCATTTCACGACCCTTCGCCATTACCGTTATTTTGGCGGATTTAGTTAGTACGATTCTTGGATCTAGCAAACTAATTAAGATTTTTTTTTAAATTAAACAAATATTTTATTTGACCATAATTGTCTATCTCTAGTATCTAGAATACATTTCCCATGATGTTGATGATGGAGGTGATGTTAAAAAAATTGATCATGTACGTATATCACGTGGGATCGTAGTCAAGCACTAGTTTATTCATTAAAAAAATAACATTACGTTAGACGTAATTTAAGTAGACATTGAAAATATAAAAGTTTTCAACTTGTTAAATGTATATTACCTGAAAAAAGGGAATTACGTATTCACAAAGCTTGAAAGAAAATTGCTCAAAGTAATGTAGGCTCTGTAATTTTCTAAAAGTAAATTACATTTCGCATATTAGAGATATTTTTTTCATCTATTTGCTTTGTTTTAGATAACTTCGTATTTATGAGATGAAGCCGAACAATTTGGGATAGGTTTACCAATCGGTTCAATTGGGACGTGTGGTTAGTATGTTTAGCTTGAAACTTCAAAAAAATTGTTCTGTGTGGCAACTCTGCCATAGTGCATGTCACTGACAGATTGTGAGTTTCGTCAGTGTAAAATCTGACTAGGCATGTTTTAAACTGTCAGCAAACTGGGAACTGAAAGAATCATTGATAATTTGACGTACCGTTTCTGGATATTTCATAAGCTGTCGAAGTCAAATCATCAAATTGTGAACTGATTGTTTTAAAACTTGAGAATGTATTGTTTCTTTCAAATAGATACATAGGCTTTATATGTAGTCTTATATGTGCAGACAAGGGAGTGGATTAAATGATTTCATGTTTATATAAATTGCAGTTTCATTTGGTAGAACCAAGTTTGGGGAAAAACTAAAAGTTTGATGAACACATCGGTAATATCTGCCTACAGAGGAGATGCGAGCGCCTTCAATCCCTTTTCATCTTCGATCTAATGCTGACTAATACTGACGAATATAAAAATAAACATTTTTTTTTTTATTTTAACGATAGTGAAAGTATTCACTTTCATACGCAATATCGTTTGCGTATAAAAGCGTTTACTTGAAAAAGGCAGCAGTAATATGACGACAGTGGCAAATTGATTCTTTTGTTCTGTACTGTAATCGACACCCCTCGGTTTTATTTTACTTCAATTGCAACGACTCTTTTACACATTCATTGATACGCGCAGCGTTTAATGGCAAGACTTTTTGTGGACCTATTGTACTTAAAAACACGTTTCCACAAACAAAAGTGAGCTGAAATGTTCACGATGGAAATAAAGGTAAAATCTATTATTTATGTCGTAGATATTGTTGATTCAACAATAATATGACTGGTAGTTAAATTGGGTTGCAGTTTATTAAATGGTGGAGATAAACTGCCTAAATATCATGTCACTGTTTACATAAGCTTTTTAAAGAGAAAGAGAGCTAATAAAATAGTGACTTATTGTCGTAGTTATGAATCTGAACATTTTTTTATTTTCATTCAACAAATATTATTATATTTTTGTAATTAAATGGTTGTAATCTAAGATATTTAGTATTGCGAATGCTGAACCAGATGAAACTGCTTATTTATATGGGTAGCACTAGGTGCTTTGCGTGCAAATAGAATGAGAATTGCGAAGACGTTTTCACCCATTCGCATCACACCTTCCTGCCTGTGTTCTTATTTCTACAGCGAACAATATAAAGTTATACACATTCTTCTATTTTGTTTATTGTATACGACGTAAGAAAAATTGTATACTGTACAAGCATGCAGATGTGATGTCATCAGATTTAGTTGTCATGTTATTGGGAACCAGTAATTCAAACAATTTCAAAACTAGATCACATTTGTTCTACGATATCATGCTATTCAAAGATCAGTAGTTATAGCCATTTACAATCCACCACCATCACCACCAACACCTCAGCCTATTATCGTCCACTGCTGGACATACATAGGTCTCCCCAGTGATCGTATCATTGGGGAGAAAAATATACAATCACTATTATTGAATAGTTCTTCCTTGAAGACCATGATATTAAACAGATTTGAGCCGGTTTCTACAATGTCCAATTACCTCAGATAATTTACTGTTGTAGTCCATGAAACTGTTGTTCAGGAGAAACGCTACAATCGTAAGTGCTATATCACTAAGCCACAAAATATTAACTACGGTAAAGAGAAGATAACAAGCAGACAACTCACCTAGTATTTTGTTATCTCTATGCATTTTCGTAAGAAAGTAGAAAATAATGAATAAGACAAAAAGAACGGTACGGAGAAAGGAACACTTAGGAATAGCATGCGACCGGTGCGCAAACTCTTTGTTTCCCTTATTATTTACATTGGCCCAATAACTACTAAAAAGCCAATGTTTTTCGGTTTAAAGGCAATAATATATATATGTGTGTATGCATGTGTATATGTACTCTCCATTGTGACTTCCTTCTCAACGTCCCGGACTGATTTTGAAGATTGATAAAAGTATATAATTGCAAGTGAACGAATTTATTTTGCTTTTAACACCCGACGCAATTTTATCGCTCGCTGTATTTACCAAGATCGCTAGTTTCATTGCCGTCGCGTTGCCGGCTACGGTGTCCGTATCTGGAGCAAATTGTTTCTGTATGCAATCCTATGCTCGAATCACAAGTTACTTAGCAATCTAACACTCACATTGTAAACATTCGAGGCATGTGGAAGCTAGACCAATATCATCCAGTCCAGAATTTCAAACTAAATTTTTAGAGTGGAGATAAAAATTAATATTATGTGACTGTAATTGACCCTTTCAATGGGTTCTTTCGGTCTATAATATATTAAACAATTTTATATTATATCGTTTATTTATTCTAACCCTTAAACATATAATATATTGCTTTTTACCCGACTGGTGTACTGCAAGAGGGTAATGTTCATCGCCTAAACGGCTTAACCAATTTTAAAAAGTGATCATTCGATTTGTATTCTTTATGATTACGGCCAGTAGGGATTTTGGAAAAACAAAAATTAAATGAACAATTTAATAAACAGTTTCTTTTTTTTATAGAAGTACTATAGTGTCATTACAGTACTTCTATAAAAAATAAGGTTTATTTAATTTTTGGATTATAAGTTTAAATTTACATTATCTCATGTAAAGATGACACATACGTAAGCAGAAAATTCAAAAATCAAATGTAATGTATTATTTTCACAAATCACAGCCGTTATGAAATTTTATTTGCCGCAGAATAATGAAGCTTTATTATGTTCGCGTTCTGAATAAACAAATGTACGAATCATTTTTGTGTGAACATTCATTATTCAAAGCTTGTTGTTTATAATTACTACATTTCGCTGCACACTCTGTCTTAGACAAGCTTAATAATTTAAAAATTCTTAAAATATCATTGTTCATAATGTTTTATGAGCAAAGATTTGCAGATTTTTTTTTAATTGAACACAAAAATAATTTACCTGCAAATTATTTTTGTTTTCTATTTGAGTTTTCGATTAAAAGTAAATTATGTTGCCT
>DWLR01002956.1:0-14378 GCA_018246295.1 Papilio alexanor hazarajatica | reverse complement strand
TTTCTTGCCAATCTAAATTAACGCCCAGTGATATGCATATCGTAATGATTGCACTATATGGTAGCTCTAACCGTAGGTGGAAATACAGACATGGTTTATATTTTTTGTGTAAGTTGCACCTTATATAAATAAAGGAACTGGTTTTGTGTACATTTAAATCATTTACAAATTCTCTTCGTGATAATCGTGCTCAATAAAGTTCAACCAACTCACTTCGAACTGTATGCGTCTTGGACAGTTCTGATCGGAGGGATTTCTGGTGCTTTCTTCATTTTGTTGTGATTCTTTGACTTCGTTTGTTATTGAATACGGAGTAACTGCACCTTCTTCTCCAGCATTGCCACCGAATTTGTTACCTGTAACAATATCAAATTGTTTTATTACTTTTCTTGAAATTCTTGTTCTAACGAAACTTCTTGTAATTTTAAACAGGTCAAGTGATAGTAATTAAAAAATAGAGTACAAAATAAACATAATTGTCAGAAAAACTTAATTCTATTATTTGATTTAAGTGCTGTGCCTTTTTAGATTTGATTATTTTTAATAGGCCGTATATCTACCGTCTGTACTATGGACGGTGATCCGAAGAATTGTTTGGAACAATTCCTGCCGCTGGGTTTCCTTATGAAACAAGACATAGTTTCTTATACTATCCCCACCACCTTGATGGTTGGTATTCTACAAATGTGCAGTTTTAGCGGAACTACCTTACTCGCACAGTCACATTATGGAATGATTAGTCCCCAGGGGTATTTCCAAATCATTGCGACTTAAGGGCCTTCAAGAAGAGAGTATACTATTTCCTCTGGTGTTGTGAATGTCCATGGGCATCGGATCACTCAATTTTAAGCAACTCGCTGCTCGTTGGCACCTTTAATCTAAACAATAATGTAAGAAGCTCAACGTTTACTTTGTCGATAAAATTAGAAAAGAAAAACTGTAAAAGGAAGAAAGTAAGATGGGGATAGTCAAAGATGATAGACAAAAAGAGGCAAGTCGTAAAATAAAGGTGCCGGTTAAATAATATCTTAATATATCATTATGTAATGCTATATGCATCAGGAAATAATTTTAAATGAAGGCTGGAATTGTCTGATGAGGAAGTCATATGGATCAAAGAAATTAAATATTTAACTATATTAAGTTTATCACCGTTTGTATAACTAAAATATTTTAAAATAAATGTCATCATTTTGGAGTACACTTTAAAGCATCGTCAATTAAATTTTCAGTACATTGAGATTTTCAAACTCACATCATATTTGAGGTGGCATAAAACTCTAGCTAAAAAAACAAATGTAAAATATTAATCAGGTGGACATTTTATAACTTAGTTTTACAAGTAACCAGTTTAGGTATTTATAGTTCCCAAGTTGTCGGATCTAATCAGACCGCAAAAATCACCATAAAGGGACATCCAAACTTTATTCCAATATTTTTCAATAGTTAGACTTTAAATTTCTGAACTGATATTGCTATAAACAAAACTGAAAACTGTAATTTTATAGTAATTTACCATGTATTCCTTAGATACACTGTCGAAGACATGTAAATGTGATACAAAAGTGTGTTATGCTCTGTTTATACATTTAGTAAAAATAAATAAGTAAGCGTTTCATTGCCATTAAAATACAGTAGAAGAAGAAAATTATCTTACATATTATCAAAGTAATTGTAAAATGACTCAACTTTATCGACACAAGATCAAGATCCAGTGTCATGCTGGTTTTCAGTCACCGCTTTCCCTAAGATACTTTCGGGAGTTTAGACTTCAGAGGGATCGCCAAATACCACTTAAACTTAACTAAGAAAACTTAATTTTTTAAATTTGTATCTAATTAATATCTAACTATAATAAGAATATAGTAAACTTAACTAAAGAAAATGATTTCGTATATTATATACTTTTTTATATATTAGTATATTTTAGTCTGCTATTTCCGCTATGCTATAATTATGTTTTCTGCGATATAATTTTAATGTTACAAAATTAATATTAAAAGAATGAAACTGGTTGGTCTGAGTGAGCATTTAAAACTTTTTACGATAAAACTTTTCGGAACGAGGAATAATTTGAATACGATTTGAATTTTATGAAAGATGCTTTAATTGTTCTAGTAATACTTTGATTACTTTTTAATTGTTATTTATTTCATGCAAGGTGGCGAACGAGCAGGCCGTCACCTAAGTGACCACTATCCACAAACATCTGTCACAAGCATTTGCGAGTTATTGCAGATAAATGGAGAGTGGATAGACAGATAAATAGACAGTTCCTTCTCCTATCCATTCACTTCCCCATCAAATCCTCTTTTCTTTTTAAGAAAAAGGTGGGAAGAGGAAGAGTACTAAAATTATGCTTCCGGCACCTAATTCTTCAGACGAAATGCAGAATGCTTCTACTTCACGAGACATTTTTCTTTGAGGTCGTGGTATTTCAGCGGTCGAGCGGGCCATGCGTGCCACAGATGTTATTGCGGACTCTACCACTGTTAATTTAATATGTTTAATATTAAACATAAAAATCCATGTGTTACTCTTATATCTCTCCGTTTTAGATGTGTTGTTTAATATATTGTCATGGCTGCAGTTACCTTGTGGGGTTTTGGTTTGATTCTGTAAAGAGTTGAATTAAATCAAATATCTATAATAGTATTGATCATTGACTTGAAATATGGTAAATATTATTTCTTAACACTGTCATATTAATGGCATGTGGCGCATTAGTATATTCAAAGAGTAGCATTTTCTAGGTTATACGATTGCGCGTTAAATACAATTTGCCAAAACATTTATCACTCACCGAATAACAAAATTATTAATTATAAGTTTGTTTCGTTGCTGCTTATCAGTGGAACATCTGTTATCAGCACCGTCTGCCCAGTCGCTCCTGGCGTGCCACCTGCTTCACCGTCGCACCTCAAGTAACCATCAACTTGTAATCAAGCCATTGAAACACGCGCATATAGGATGTTGCAAAACTTAGCTACGACTATGTAACAATTGTTAGAGTTCTTTGAGCTTACATCATTATTATTATTAGGATTGATCTTGCGCACTCCAAGGTTTTTCTAGCAACTAGTGTTTATATAAAAAGAGAAAGGTGCATTCTGCAACTCTAGTTTGCCACAGCTATAATTGTTCACGATTACTATTTGTAGTCAAATATAGCGCCTAATATATGTTAATAAAATTAATAGGTTCTACATCGTTCGACGGACCTATAACTATGAGGGATTGAAGTTCTTTAAACGGGGACCACTTAGCTTATAAATTTTTCTTAAGTATAGATATAAATAGGATTTATTTATAGGGAGCGCTACAGTTGTTTTTGGCATCACAAAATATAATTCTCAGATTTTTAAAAATGCACCCATCAGAACATGACTGTACAACAAGCAAGTTACGCTTAGGGGGATCTAAACTGAGCTGATATTAGCGATACTGAGAGCAAATAATTTAATTGATGTTCCAAGTCTCAATATAGCTTGAATGCTAGTGTTACCCCTACACTTAATTAAATTTGACTGCCATTCTGACATACCGACTTGGATAAATAGACAACAAAGGTCTATTTTAAATAAGTACATGTTGTGAAACATTAATTCTATATTTCAGAGTATTTTTTTTTTTTTTTGGAAGAAAATCGATCTGGTAAAATTTATTTGTATTTGTGAACTCTCATTATTTCTTTACAAATTATATTAATACTAATAACGGACTCCGGCTTAGCTCTTATAATAAGACACATAAAAATAAAATATAGCCTAAATTACTCGTTTGTATAACAGCTTTCTATTGACGAAAGAGTTTTTAAAATCGATTCAGTAGTTTTTGTATTTATTCGGAACAAACGAACATTCAAATCTTTTCTCTTTACAATATTACTATTGATTATGTATATTGAAAATTATTCATTTTTAACACGTGTACATACTTCGTTTAACAGTAAATTGTCCACTTCACTTATGTATAAGTATATGATGCATGTATTTAATGAATTAACAAATGCTTTTGACGCAATATGTGAAGCATTTTGCGTTAGAGCTTGTCTTCACGTCACGTCGACACGTCGAAGCCGGATCGATAGATATAAACACTTCACTTTGTGTCGTTTTATGAATTGATTGGCTCAGTCAATGTTCACTTGTAGTATTACATCATTTGTTTTAGGATATGATTGTCTTGTAATCTAATACCAAACATTGATAAATAAATTATTTAATGCATTGCACTAAAAGTTCCAATAGCCACACACTATAATTGAGAGAAATCAACAAGACATTTAGTAGATCGAGGTGAAGGTAACAACGTATCTTAGGCAACAGACATCTAAAATAGTCTTTATTTAATAGTATTATAAGAGAAAAGATTGATTATTGGTTCCGTATAAAATAAAAACTACTTTTACGAATTTTCCTTAATTTCTTCATTTCCTCGTAACTATAATTGAATAGTTTTCTCATGAAATGTATGTTTTGAGCGATGTTGTTTCGATGGTACGCTTAAGTGTTTATAATTTCAATATATGAGTCTCGCAAGGTGAACTGAGTTACGATTGGTCCTCGCGTAAAAGTAAATGTACATATTTTGCTAACAAGAAGTTCATTAAAATATAACAATTATCCCGACTGATGGTATGATCCCTATGACACTTCGAGGAATTTGAACCGAATGACACCACACTATTTAAAATCGCCTAAACCTACATACATAGATATATAAAACCATACATACGTAACTCCGAATAACATAGCTTTCGCCTCCTCTTTGTCATGCAAAAGTAACATATTTATTACTGGAAACTACCTTATTACAACGTTTTATCGTTCCCTCGTCCCTTTAATGAAGTGTCCAGTATCATGTTTTAAATGTGTAAGGTGAACCAATTAATTTCAATGCAAAGGTAACAAATTGACCTAAGTTTTGAAACTTCAAAATCATCCTGTAATGACAACGATACACAGACAGTGTAAATGTGAGTGTAATCTACGTAAGATGTGTTAAAATAAAGAAGATTATATCGTATAAAATCACAGAGATATCTTTGAGTCAGTGTCGTTCGGAGTTTGTTATACGACATACATTAGAGCAGATTATTTGCGTACATAGAAGCAGATATTTTTAAGATAATTTCTGCAGAAAAAAATTCCAATGCTTTTAGTATTTTCAATATATTTCAATGACTTTTTCGTCACATAGAAAGATGATATACGTGGTGTTTACCTACTTAAAAGTATGAATGCCATAGCCCCCTGGGCCTTTTACAATAAGCTTCCTAAGTAAAAGGTTTTTATTGACAATGCGACTTTTTTTGAGACATTCCTTTACATAAGTTATGCCTACATAGCTTAATTAAATAGAATGTTATCAAAATTTAGTTAAGGTTTGTTTAAAATACATAAAATCGTATCATTGGGATAATGAGTATTGTCGTTATCAGATATGCCGGAAGATGTTTTAGTTTAGTTTTAATTTTAAAAATCGCGTTCATGAAAAGAATTAGAATAAAGAATGAACGTTGTCCGTCGTCCGATCCTACAATAAGAAGAAGTTAATTATGTTGTTTGTGATTTTTTATTAAATATACTAAGAATTAAGTATTTGGGCATTAAATTAAGCCCTATCCCAACATGTACATAACGCTCTCACTGGGAATTCTTAGTTTTAATTTAAAAAATAACGACCCTAGTAGACTGGTAACAATTCGTGTAAAGTTAAAAAGAACAGCACAATGCCTGATCATATTATATATTAAAAAGCCCAATCAAAAAAGTACATGTTTTTTCATGTCTTTTTTTAAAGATGCCCATGCTATAACATACCATGACATATACATAAAGTGTAAAGTTAACAACAAGGAGACGCTGTTGAGATGAGACTGATACATTAGATGGAGAGGAAAATCTGGAAATGGACGCTACGAGAGGGTACCAGAAGCGAGAGTGGCCCTTCTTCTAGATGGACTGATGATATAGTACGGAAGCAGGAAGTCGTTGGATGCGGAAAGCGGACGACGGAGAAAACTGGGTTGTGGAAAGCATTGGGTACCTATATCCTAAGTAACTGATATAGGCCGATGATGATAATAATGTGTATTAAAAAAACATTTTGGTTGATAATTCTATTTAACCTCCGACATAACATTACCAAAGAGTAAATATTACACGGATCGGTTGGCGCGGTTGATAAGATGCTTGCCTTTCACGCCGCAGGTCGTGCGTTCGATTCCCACCCAGGTCAAACATTTGTTTGTCTTGAGTTTGGAGGTAAAGACCACCGGACGATCAGCAGCATCGTTTTTGCCAACCCGCCAGCTAAGCATGGCGATTATGGCACATTTCCCCTCAATGATGCGATCAATGGAGGAGGTCTATGTCCAACAATGGATGATCATAAGCTGAGATGGAAATATTACACACTATGTCATGGCTGTGGAATGTTTGAAGTATTGCATACTTTGTAATTACATATAATTATTTACAGAATTTGGGAGCTATGCTAACTAACCCGTAAAATCAAAATATTTAATTTACTTCACAAATTTGTGGGTTGTCTTAATGGGTGTGTTTTTTTTCTTGTTACACTTTATGTTTAAACGATTCTAGATAATTAATTAGAAAAAGTGTAATAGGCACTTTTTATATTAGAATTTTCACCAATTTAAAAATACAATATTCTTGAATTGGTACAAAATCAAATAAAATGTAAATGTATGTAAAAATGTAATAAATAACCGTTACGTTTTCATAAATAACTAAAAATAATAAAAATTACTACACATCATTATGGTATCGTCAGTTCTTGGTGCCATATGCAAATAACTTCACCCCACGTGTTGGTGGACTTAATTTATAACTAGACTTGGATTTATAATAAGACGTACCGTGGCTATAAATTGCACGATGACATAAATAAAATTATATAAATTTAAGATCGTTTTTGTTTTAGATAAATCAAATAAAAAAGTAAAATAAAATAAATAGATAACAATAATTTTCAGTGTTACCCGTTTAAAAGAATTTATTAGAATATAAAGAACCGCTCGTTTAATTTTAAACCATATTATATATACCGTTACAAAGATTAACTCAGTATAATTGACGATAACTGCAAAGTCGTAAAGACTTGACGCAAAAAACAGTTGTTGGGCACACGAGGACAAAGGTCGATACATGAAACATACATTTTTTTTTGTTAATAAATAAACTCAGGGGACTGAAAGGTTTACTGTTGGTTTTTGATATCATTAATTATAAAAAAGGATGAAAATTGTAGATGACGATATTATGCTGTGTAGAATACCAAAATAAAGAAATCTTTAAATCACTCCTTTCGATATGGGCGCCCTGTTATTTCACATGTCCTTTTAACTGGAATTCTTTTTAATTATAATCACGCTATCATCCTAACGTCTTAAAAATTTTGATAGACAACTATTAACTAATTCATTTTATAAACCGTTTGCCAAAGGAATTGCTTAAAATTAAGGTAAATGAGGACATTTAAATACTTACTATACAAAGTACTTCTTAGAGATTAAACGTTGCGGTATGACGCTATTTTATCGTTCATTGATCATTGTTATATTTTTCTTGCATTAATCACTTCATTGAATAGATGAAACAATTAATGTTGACATTTGCTAGCTGCGCCAACAATAAAAAGATTGTTATAGTATAATGCTTACAGGGGTATGAAAAATAAATAATCAATATTTTCATTCAAAATTATAGTTTTCTAAACTAACAGTATGCTATAGGTAAGCAACCTAAGTGTCTCAAATCTTTACTAGGGTGTATTTTTCTCAATCTTAGAAGTATTTAATGTCTATCCTGATTAGCCTTGTAAGGAAATTAATTAGTTGAATTTGTAAAATTATTGTAGTTTTACCGGTCTCTAATAATGTGCAAATTTAAAAATTATCAGAGACCTTCAATGTGGAAATTTTAAATCTAAAAACTACACTGATAGTTAAATATGTACATATTTACTTATGCGCTTACATAAAGATTAAATAAAAAAAAATTAAACATGTTAAAGAATATGTTTTAATTATTTCTAATACAATAAAACTAAACGCGAATGATATCTCTCAGTGAAATGTAATTAAAAAGCGTCGGACTTTTTACTTGAATTATTGCGACAGAAAAGGAAGTGCTCTTTTACTTTTCCTTTTTTGTTCTAACAATCGTTTAAAAGAGATACTGTGTAGGTCTACGACATATATTTTCGGTGTAAGTAAAATTGTTCGATCAAACCAAAGTGGTAAAACGTGATTTGCTTCGTGTTAAAGCCCAATACGTTAAGGAAGCTGAAATAAGCAGAAAGTTAACTTGGCAGCAGTATACTTATATTCAATCAGATTCGTCATGAGATGCACAAAATTACCGGTAGGCTCAGTAAGATAATGCATTTGGTTAAATCTCATTTTCTTATATCTATAGACAATCTCTATTTTTCAATGTTACGTGGTATGAACAGGTAATGGGTTTACAAAAAGTGTATGTAAATGTTTGCAAGACAGCACAAATTATCATTTTGTGCTACGTTTCGAATTAACATAACATTTCAGCATGGTTCTATTGAATATTTAGTAGGCCTCCTCCATTGACTGCCACAGAGATCGTCCTCTGCCGCCCTCGTGTATAATTTTGCGTGGTTAATAATATCTAAATTTAAATTGAAAATTAAATAAATGCCGATTATTGGAGGTCAAATCATTTTTGTGGTAGTCGCACTTTGCTTCCCACGCTCAAGAGCTCAAGAGCGTGAAGGACCTGACAATATGTTAAGTAATCTATCTGCATGGAGTAAATTTTTCATTAATTTTGATAAGTATTAAAATGACTACACGTATTAATTCCTGATGTTTTTTAATCTTGCAAAGAAAAAAAACATTTGAATGTTGTTTTAGTGGGAAAATATTGTACTGTATATTGAAAATTGGTTTAATGAGTTTTTCATTAGGCTGTGAAATTATGTATATTGATAATGACGAATGAAGGCAAAAAACACAGTGGTTTTATTATTGGCAAAAATCCATGTTACTAAAAATACAGCTCTTGGTACTGGCTGAGTAGATACTATGACGATATGTTTCTGCCAGCTAATATAAAAAAATATAATAAATATAAAAATTGCCATAACGTGACGCCCGGCAGATGTCAAAAAATATTCAACGAAGTTTTGAATTCCTAATTATAAAAATGATTCAAAATAAAGTGAGGCAATAAAAATAATAGAGCTTAGCTAATAAAATGAATATAACGATGACAGTAACGGCAAAGCGATCTAATAAACGATGCACAATTTAAAAAAAAACATTGTATTTAGTGCACCTTAGAGTTGCTTAATATACAATAGAAATTCTAATCCTTAAATTAATATATATTACATATTCTAGGAGCTCTCATTTTTCATTACTCGTCAACCTTGTAAACAACAGAAGAAAAATATCATATGAGGTCGAAAAAAACTTTTTAAATGTTTTTAACCACGGAACTGAAACTTACATATGATATCTAATAATTTAATTTCTTCTTTAAAAATGTATTAACTTGTATAACAGGATATTATTGTCTTTTAAATAATCATGGCATTGACCATATTTGGAGAAACAAGGCGTAACTATAAAGTCAGTGTTGCGAATAAAGAATTTAAATGATACCGTTGATTTATTTGCATTTGTTTTCCCCTCAATCGGTCGCGCTCGGCTTCGAACCTTGTCCCACTTAGTGGAGGTCGTATGTTGACTCAGATAGTGCAGCGGTGTGTCGATTATAATCGTTGTGCTGTGTTTAAATGCCTGTAGTTTTGAGCTTCAATGGTGCTTTAGTACAACTGATAACTCACAAGTGTTTTTCACCCTGCTTTTTTCTTCAGCCTATTACGAAAACTATTTTATTCGAAATTAAATGTATATATAAGTGCTTACATAGTGACTTTCGTTTTTATGTGGATTACGAGATCGGAATTATCGGTCTATCACTTTAATTTTGAAAATCACTCAGCAAAAAAATTACACTTGAGAATTAAACGAAGAAAGGGCGGCGTTAGAGCTAATCGCTAGGCCTCATTCCAACCCAAAACTTAAAATTTGTAAACAAAGGGTAGATACACTTTACCTTTTACGCATTTAGAATTTACAAAGTAAATTCTGTAAATTCCAAAATATTTGCCCAAACTTTTTTAACATTACCTTATAATGTAAGTTAAAGTGTAATGAAATTTTATAATACTGTCCATATTTTGTTTTAACTTACAATTCCCACATAATTACATTGCCGATGAAATTATAATAGCCGTCTTGGAACGAGGTGTTTAACGAGGTATTTTATGACGAGTGTTCTTTATTTTGTACACATCAAGATAAATGGTTTATAATTACCAATTGCGAAATAAGAAATACAGATGAAAACGAAAGGTTCATTGAACAAAAGCCAAGGAATCGTTAGGCTGAATTTCAACATTGCTTGGTAATAAAAAAATAACCTATAATAAAACCTACCTAACCTATCACATAGTTAAAAAAAAGACTAATTAACTAATTAACACAAAAAAAAGACATATTAAAATCATATGTTCAATAATAGTAGTTATTTAGTAGTTTTAGAGATTATTCATTATAAACATACAAACATTTTCTCTTCATATCACTATAAATAGTAACGTACACAGGCAAAATACGCGCTAATTGTGGAGTTGCGGAAATTTGGCCCTCAATTACTATCTAGCATGCATTACAATGACGTGATACTAGAAAAAATAATAGGAAATTAAATAATTTTTTTACGAATACTGTAAACTATATATATAAGTAATCTAATACTATTACATTACTTATATTGTGCAAAGCTTATAATATTATATACGGGAGTAAAGTTAAACAGAATGAAAAGCTAGGGCAGTTGCGTCATTCTTGATATGAGGTTATTTAAAAATTGCATATACATATCTCCATCAATCCAAACGGTTGGTAATGTACATACATTACCAACCATTTGGATTGATGGAGAGAAAAACGCGTAACAAGTTTCCCTGTACTTTATTGATTCCCTTACAAGGGTTTTATTTGTTCAACCTGTAGATAAAATCGTTTTTTTTTAAGGGAGACAAACATAAATAATTGAATTAAAAATAAACATAAAGTAATATGAAAAAGAGTTAAGAAAGAGAGAAAATAAATAAATAAAATAGAGAGAGATATTAAGAAGAAATTTAAAATATGAAGAATAAAAGCGAGGAGCTAAAGGTTGGTTACCCGTTTATAAACAAATTAAAATTGAGTTTTGAAGACTATGGCTGATTGAAATCTATGGCCGAGTGTTGTGGAGGCGACACATGTTATGTAATGGTTCGCGCTTTCCGATGTTGATTCTGGTCGACGAATTGGTTGCTTATAATGCATTATTTTTTTGAAGTACTACTATTTTAACAATTAAAAAGTGAATTCGAAGCAAACGATCATTGACTTTAAAGTAAACCGGTCACTGAAACCAAGTTTCTCGAGAATGTTTGCGTTTGTTATAGAATGTTAGACAAAAAGAAAGACAATTTGTGTGTTGGTTTACACTTATGAATATTTGCATTATAAATGGCAAAATAATCAAGCTAAAGTCTTAGCTGATTCAGTAATGATGGGCATAAGCCCACATATAAATGTGAACATCGTTTAAGTCCATGACCACAGATATAATAAAATATTTTCCTCACGATAAATGCGAAGTAACTTGCTTCTTGCTTATTAAAGCTTACATTATCAGTTTTTTAACTTTAATGGCGAAACTCGTACCTTTGTTGCAATTAAGGACAAGTAATCTAAATGAAATGCTTAACTATAGAGAGAAAAATCTACATTCAAACATCGTAATAAGATTAATACGTTAGCATTTATTGTTTATAAGTAAGTAACTGGACAGTGTCGACACGAGACGAGGAAAGGTTGTAAATTTTCCACATATCAAGGTTGGTTAATGCAATTGTCCGTGACCATTACAATCAGGTTGGCCATGCGTTGTTGTGAGAACTTGTCGTCTATTTATTGCTTCTACTAGAAATTGCAAAAGGTTGGTAACTTACCATCGCATTTACCATCTAAGGATAATATTTGTATAGCTACAGTATTTTAACTTGGTTTTGTTCCCATCTGAAGCAAATCAGTTGTATTTTTCAAGCGTGATATATATTTTTGTTAGTTTTTTTTATATGAGAAGGGGCATACGAGCTACGGGTCGCCCAGTAATAAGCGATAACCGACGCCCATGGACATTTGCAACACCAGTGGAACCGCAAATGCGTTGTCAGCCTTAAAGGAAAAGATACGCTCTCTTTTGGAAGAACCCTTAGTCGTTTTGGTTTGGAAATACCGCTGAGGACACATCATTCCACAACGCGGCTGTGTGAGTCAGAAAGTTTCGCGAGAACCGTACTGTTTATTCCGGCTCTCATTGACGGTGGCTCGAGAACTATAAGCGCGGGCCGAGTACAACGCGCCACCGGTGCTATCGTCTGCATTGCAATGAATGCTGCTAATTTGCAGCATGTCAATGATATGAAGAAGAAATAGGGTGGGCGATAGTACACAGTACTGTGGTACACCAGCGTTTATAGGTTTCGGATCTGAGCATGCACCGTCGACAACGACCTTGATGTTACGACCCTCCAGAAAGCTGGTCATCCAGTCGTACAATTTCTTGGACAGCCCTTAGGAAGGTAGCTTCGAAAGAAGTGCCTTGTGCCAGACCCGATTAAAGGCCTTGGCTACATCCAAACTAATTGCAAACGCCCCCCCTTGCCCTCGAGTGCCTCAGCCCAACAATGAGTAAGGTACGCTAGAAAATCATCAGCTGAGCGACGCTAACGAAAGCCGTACTGACGATCGCTAAGCAGCTGGTGCTCCTCTAAGTACCTCGTTAGCTGTCAGTTGATGGTATTCTTCATGATTTTGGAGAACAAAAGGGTAATTGCTATAGGCCTATAGTTGGACGGATCTAAGCTGTCGCCTTTCTTTGGGTTCGGGTGAACTGTGGCAATCTTCCATGATTTCGGTTCAACGCCTAAGGTGTAGGGGACCCGGAAGAGATGCGTTAGGCCAACGCAAGAGCACATGTCCTAAGCACGATGAGAGGAATTTCGTCAGGCCCACTCGACTTATAGACGACCAGAGATTGCAGCGATTTGCGAAATGATCTCTGGTGAAATTGGATATCCGACATTGAGGTTACACTGCACGGGATTTTCGGTTTCTGGTTAGTTAGTTCAATGGGTAGGCAGTATGTTTAAAACCGTTACTTTTGGTATGCAATAACACCGGTGAAAGGCAGTGACAGCTGTCCTTGGTTACCCCGGCAGGGTTTAAAGACGGGAAGTACAGAGTAAATAAATATAGCGTTACCTTTCGTTCTAAACTGAAATTTTCTTAGTAATTTTAAGTAAATAGGAATATTTATCGTTTCGCCAGTTATTTGGTACTGGCGTAAAATCCAACATTGCAAGACGCTAATGTAACTTATAATGAATGTAATTTTGTAATCAATTAAAAAGTCTTAGTATCGATAAAAATGTAATAACTCTTCGGAATTCTCCGCTTCTACCGCAGTAGACACATGAGTATAGATTTGATAAACCTCTAATTAGTGAGAACGATAGTGTAAGCGAATGGAACGACTCCAATCCAGTTTTTAATGTTGCGTTTTACCTAATAGGGTAAAAAAAACAGTGTGTTTTTGTTAATGTTTTGATAAATTTGAAAAAAAAAAATACCCTGGAACAATACATACAACTAATTCTTCTTTTATTTTTAAAATAAAGTAAGAACAGGAAGACTTATTTAAAGCAATCAATTTTAAGTTTTACTCAATTAATACTCACTTTAAAATCACTCACTCACTTTATATTAGTATAAAATGTTATTGTTTTTTTCTACTGTCACTGGCCGCAAAAACAAAAACTTAGAAAGTCTTTTTTTTTTTTTTTTAAATTGTCGCGTATTTTTCTGCCATGTATCACGAGCGCGCACCGCTCTATGTTGCGCCGAACGTTGAACTGCGAAAACACAACAAACAATATTGTTTGTAGACAATTGCCGAATTCACTTACGGAAGCCGAACAGTTCAACCCGGCTTCGGATCAGTAAAATGCAACTGCGAGTTGGCATAGGATTAACCCTCGATTTGGTAATATGGATTTAGGATCGATGTCTTTTACCTTTATTGGCTTTAAACATAACTGCAACCGCTACTTTTATTACATTACAGCTCGATTTAATATTATCGATTTAGAACCGATGTTGTACGTGTTCAGTGGTTTCAAGTAAACCTCAACCACCCAGATAATTTATTCCGTATTAATTATATATATATATATATATATATATA
>DWLR01002955.1:0-14380 GCA_018246295.1 Papilio alexanor hazarajatica | reverse complement strand
AAATGATTCACGCTTTATTTATATACTGTGGTGAAATGCTCTAGAAGCTTCTACATTGTTCTAGCAATCGATCGAAGAAAGTGGCGGGTTTATTAGTTGCCAACCTAATATTATTTTATATGATAGAAAAAAACAATAATAAGTTTTATGAGCGTTACTATACTTTTCCTAGAAAATAGTAAATACTAAAAATAGAAGAAGAAGATGCAAAGAACTGTGTACGTTATTAATTATATACTAAACTTGTATTGTTGTTATGTTACAGAGGCATTGAAAGGAATGGAGAAAGTCGCTGAACATATAAATGAAATGCAACGAATTCACGAAGAATATGGTGCTATATTTGATCATTTGTTTAGGCAACACCAAAAGTCCTGCAAACAACCTATTGACCTCAGCCCTGGTCGGTACACAATATCATATACACATAACAAATAAGTCATGATTTTACTTTTTTTACTAATAGTTTATTATTTACAGGTGATTTGCTGTACTATGGCGGTGTTGAATGGTTGAATATATCTGATTTCTTAGGAAAAATTAAGAAAGGATTGGAACTGCATGCTATGTGTTTTGTATTTAAATCCGCCGTTGTTTTCCTCTGCAAAGAAAGGCTGAGACAAAAGAAAAAGTTGATGGTAAAACTTTAACCACGTCTTAATTAATGTCCACAAATATTATGCTACATTTATTTTGCATATTTTAGGGTGTATCATCGAAAAATAACTCGAATGAGGTTGAGATAATAAGGTATCAGGTGCTAATTCCGGTGACGGAGGTGCAGGTGCGCGCGTCGTCCGCCAAGGACATGGACAGTCACTTCCTCTGGGAGCTTATACACCTGCGCAGTCAGCTGCAGCGCCGCTCAGAGAAAGTCTATGTACTGTCTAACAGGTAAATAACATAGTTGTTCTCTTATAATACTGACAATCTGATCTGACTCAAACCATTCATCTTAATTCCGCTGAATGTCTAAGCATGACAAACAATATGTACTATGCCTATTAGATTAATAGATGTAATAGAAATTGCTTGATGGCTAATTGTCCTGACGGGACGTTATTCACCTCAAATTGTCCAGACCTCACAATTCGAGCCCTGGTTTATGTCATAAATCTTTATGACTTAATGAAAATAACGATACATACAGAAACTGACAAGTCACATATCAATGTCTAGCTGTTATATTTTTAAAGGATGGTAACTTTTCCTTCTTAGCATCTATTAGTGGTAGGAGATAAATAATGCACATTTAGCTTTGGAAAGAGACTTCAGTCTTCAGAGACTTCATCAACGATAAACAAAACAAAGTCGAAAGCTCTTTCGAACGGTCAATGTGCAACATTTATTGTCGCTTAATTTATGTCCTTGTATTTCTCTAGGTTTGAATATATTTGTAGTTTGGTTACACCAGCTAATATTTCTACTTATGTCTAAAACAAACTGGCACGAAAGCGAACCTGAAACGGGCATGGATTCGGTTCATTCCGTACGTTTCAATGTGCTATATGCGTTACGCTTCACTTTGGTTCCGGTTCGCTTTCGAGGTCGTGTCCTATAAGCATTAATGTTCGTTGTAACAATGACAGCACGGCAGACTTCCGTAACGCGTTCCTGAAGACGATCCGTCAGATAATCCGCGAGTCGGTGCGGAACATGTCGCTGCCGAGCTCGCGGCCCGCACCTACGCCTCCACGCGCGCCGCACACGCTCGACCGCGACCGCTCCAAACACCAGGTAAGATTGGCTGTCTTAACACTTTTCAAATTTAACCATGGATAACATTGTACTCTCAATTTGTGGACAAAATGTAGACATAATAAAAACTTTGTCAAATTACATCATTACAATTTATAATATAGACTCATATGTTTACGATAGAAATAACCAACGTTTTGAGACCTGATAGCATACTATGTATTTGGTAGATCGTGCCATAGGACGATCTTCTAAATACAAAAAAGAAGGAAAAATAGAAATAAACGTTAAAAGGTAAAGGCCGAGACGATCAATTATGCAACAAATAAAGAAGAAAGTAGACGTAGTATCGTATCAGGAAAGGTAATCAAAATACAGGGAGGAATGGAGAGTGCTCCGCCAACAAGATCAGAAGGGCTCTTAAATTATTGATAATGATGAGCAATGACGAACAAGATCGTTCATTTTGATCAATTTTCACGTTTTGGGGTGTATTTAAAATAATTGCAATAATTAACGAAATCAAAACAACAATGTTTATTTTACAGGTGCACGTAATGCAAGGCTCACAGACTCTTGGTAAAACAAAGAAACCCAAGACTTCGGGACAACGTCTATCAGCTGGCAATATTGAGGTCAGACTGAATTATTAATTACCAACTCTATAAACTAAAACGAATATTTTCCATTTTCAAAAAAAAAAAGTAGCACTATTAATGTTTACAATTTATAAAATAAACTTTCACCTTAGGTCGGAGACTTGTCGCGGGAGAACTCTCAAGATGCCGATGAGCCACCGCAAGATATTTCTTCAGACGAGCCCACATTTAGGACACGAAGCAAGACTGTTAATGATTCTTCTGGTAAGATGATAATTTTGAATTCTCATACGAGCACGTATATAGTACTCGACGATAAATATTGCATATCGATTGTTGGGACAGATACAATCTGCTACTTTCAGTTTCGTCGAGCGTTATCTCTGTCACACACTACCTATGTGATAGTTCTTACTTTGTGCGACAGTGATAACGCTCTACGAAGCGAAAGTAGTGGATTGTTTCTTTCTAAAGACCGATTGGCAGTATTTATGGTCGTGTACTATATCAGTATCCTTATTTAACCGTTTCATTATTTGTGTGACAACAGACAGCAGCAGCAAGCGGACTCTGCCCCCGCCCCCGCCGCCCACCGATACCGACAAGTCAGACCTGGGCTCCAAGTCGGAGGGCGAAGAGGAGCCACCGCAGCCGCCCGCTAAACGAGGGTTAGGCAGAACTCCCAACCACCTCACCCTAAGGTATCAACATATGTATGGGTTAGCATCACAAATGACAGACACACTGCACCTACACAAATGTGAATTGGAACGGCTCTTCACACTTTCACTTCTTATGTTTATTTTTAATATTCTCTTTTCTAAATTAATGTAGGTTTATATGTTCCTACTCATACATATGTCATTACTTTTTCACTTTGATTTTATTATTTATGCTCGGTGCAAGTTATAAAATGTATAATTCTGCGATTGTATTGCAGCACGACTTCGACTTTGAGCGCCGGCAGCACCGGCAGCCAGGCGCGACTGATCCAATCTTCGCACCAGCCCACTCAGTATCAGCCAACTATGGTCAAAGAACTAGGTAAGCAGGAATCTCATTCGCTGAAATCGTCCCCAGAGCGCAAAAGTACATCGCATTCGGCGGAAAAAAAGATTAAAGTCATCCGCTCGGGCAGCGGGAGCAGCATCAACAGAGACAGATCCCCAAACAGATCGATGGATCAATCCCCCGATAGAGACCGCGTCACCAAAGTTATCATATGTAAATCTCCAAACAAATCTAATCTCAAGCAGACCAAAACCCTTCAAAAATCTCCAAGGGGTAGTTTCGATCAGAGCAAGTCTCCGCGAGACTCGATGGACAAGTCGCGCTCGCCGCAGCATAGCTTCGACGTCGCGCGCTCGCCTCGCGGGAGCATCATGAAGTCACGAGAAAACAGCGTAGATAGAGCCAAGTCGCCCAAACCCGTCCCCAAGAAGGGTATAATGCGAACTCCACAGGCCAGTTTTGACAGATCTCCCTGCAAGTCACCGAACGTCAGCCGTCGAACGTCCAGATCTAGTGGCGATAAACTAGCTAGAATCGGTACAAATTCTCTGGATAGAGTTTCGCATTACTCTCAGTTGGCCAAAGTAGAAGACAAAGCTATAAAAATGGGTATCGTCGTATCGAAATCGACGGAATCGATCGCTAAAGCAATGGAACATCCTACTTGCGTTCAGTGCTACCTTTCAGGGAAAAGGCAGAGCAAAAGTTCCTAGCATAAGGGGAAGGGCAAGACCCCAAAATCTCGTAGAAAATCCGTAACGTCTCAGTCGATTCTCGTAACATCTGACCGCAGCAGCGTCGAGACTTTAGATGGCACGGGCTACGAGCGTGGTACTTGTCCTTCCTTCAAGCACATCCCTGACCGAAGCGAATTCAATCAAATACATGTTTAATTAATTTACCTTAATAATTTTGTTTACTGAATTATTCATTCATTTACATTAATGCTTTACATTAAATGAATTCCTATGAGTTATGAAACCCATTTTTATGTGCAGTATTATAAAAAAGGAATTGACGAAATTAAAATGAACATTAATTCTAGTTAGGCACCTAATAAAGAAAGGCTTCTTCAAATAATGTGATTCGATACTAATATGACACGAGACAACAGTCAGATCCTCAATTCTGCTATTTCACAGGTTGATATTATTTACACTATTTCATTACATTTCAAAATCATTTTGTCAAAAGTGCTTTCGACCTACCAAGTTATCTATAAAGTGAGTGGCTAGCCACTCGATACTATGAGTATCATATAGCAGACAACAATTTTAAATGTCTTGTAATTGGATCATGTCGAAATGGTGGTAGAAAAGAGTTCAGTGTTTTCATTATAATAAAAGACGTTTGTTGAAATGATTCTCGAAAACCTACCATATAAATATTTTTTCGAAGAAAGACGTTTTAGAAGTTTCGATGATTTTTATTTTAATAATGTGCTGTGTGTGTATCAGACCAACCATGGAAAGATTTTGATAGCAGAATTGGGGACGGATTTATCAACTTCAGGCTTAATCAACGGAACGTTCAAAGCTCGTATACGTAAATTATCATAAAATAACATTTGTACACACAAGGACGCGTAGATATAAAATAATAAAGTATCTTTAACCAAATTTCTTCATTAATATATGTAGACTCGTAAATGGTAGGTAGATGAAAATAATAAAAATAGAAATAATTAAATTTTATCGCAATTATAATTCTAGATAACTCCGAGTGCTAATTGTTACATTATAATGGCTGTGGAATCGTACTGATGTTAATCCTTAATCATTTTTGTCAAATTATTCTCTCTTGTTATTTTATTGTACATTATATTAGGTTATATATTACATACATGTTACATAGGTCGCCATGGATTTGTACCGTTAATTAAGTCTTCCATTTCAAAATGTCTATATTTATTGAGGCATTGATATAATATGTTTGTTTATTTTTTATCCTTTTCTTCAATACCTACTTAAGCTAAAATTAAGTTTACAAAGACCTTAAAATAGACCCACGTCGTTTTATTTTTTAATGACATTTAACCATATTTCATTTGAGTTTGCCAAAATTTTACTAATTATTATAATCAATAATTATTACACCAAGTAACTTTAAATAATTATCTATATATGCATAATATAATCAATAAAATACACGTATAAACTTTATTACTAGTTTCCAAAAAGGCGTCTAACCGCTTAATGAATAATATTTCAATTTAATTTTAGCATATATGTAATATTAATGAATAAAAATAGACTAGCACTCTTAAATATACACATATATACTCTTTTCTTCCTAACTTAATAAAATCGAAAGTAGAAAAAGAATGTAACGTACACATAGTGCTTTCTTAGCTGCACAATATTTCTGTCGAATAATCTAATAAACATACATATACACATAGACGCTGCACTGATGTGATGATGATGTCGGCTGAGGCCCGAGAGGAAGACGATACCGTCGGTGCACTTTAGATTTTAGATATAATACTAGTAGTTGATAATTTAGCAAATCTTATAAAAACTGCTTCAATCATCACACACTGATCCGTCGATATTTCTTATTTCATTTGAATGTTCGATGACAATGTTGACCGCCGGTAAAAAAATCTAACCAACGCCACCGCCACCCATTTACCTACCTATCTTATCCGTGCGTCGAATTCTAAATCGGTCAAACGCTTGCATGTTTTCGAACGGGCCGCCGAACCTATGACAACATTCATCAAAC
The DNA here is from genome assembly GCA_018246295.1 of Papilio alexanor hazarajatica. NCBI lineage: Eukaryota > Metazoa > Arthropoda > Insecta > Lepidoptera > Papilionidae > Papilio > Papilio alexanor. The sequence goes on along the minus strand of DWLR01002955.1, from coordinate 8,345 downwards.
ATTCAACTCTTAACGCGTTATCCTGGCGATCGGTGCGATCACTTGCAAAATTCAGATTCCGCTTGAGCTGACGTCAAAATTGTTGCTGAAAGAGTTTGGTGTTTGGTGTGTTGTAGGGTCGCCCGTGTGGAAACCGCGCGAGGTGGCGGGCGATGCTAGCCCCGCGCCCGCGGCCGCCACGCCCACCACGCTGCCACGCTCGCAACGCCCCGCGCCCCGCGCGCACCACCTCTCCGCCAGCCGCAAGTCGCTCGCGCCCGACCACCGCCACTAGCCGCCCTAGAATACCCACTTCACCCCTTAGGGTTGCCACCAGTACTTTAGTATAAAGTATTACATATATTAGTATCATATCATTCTACTCGATAACAATAAAGTACAAGATAATACTTAATTTTGCATGATTCGATATTCCGGGGACTTGCCTATATGTACTGGTATCGATGACGTTACTAATTGTTGCTGAATAGGTAAACTTAGACAGGCAAGTGTCATTCAGTCAGTCATGTCAAATTTTTAGCAGAAATTTCTTTTGTGGAAAGTTACTAGAAGTAAAAAATGAACTTCTGCACAATGCACATAATTAGTTTTTTTTCCTTTAAGTAAGAACTTATGCAAGTATTTTATTGGTACAAAAATGGGTGGCAACCCTACTTACAACATTTCTCAAATGTTTTCCTCCCCATATGAATCTCACCGTCACTGTCCTAAATTTTCATGATTAAATTTTAAATATCATAAAGTAAGTTTCAAAATTACACATTGTTATTAACTCTTTCAATTTTGTTTGCTTGTTTAAACGTATCCTATCAATTTCTTCTTTTAATATAAATCGAATATATGGGCTATAAATCGGTATCTATTCCTGAGGTAGAAGAATATCGTTGACTTTAAACGTTAGTGTTTATTAAAGTTTTGAAACGTGGGGTGACGTCATTTTGTTCGCATGTCAATAGGAATTGTTCCATACGCTACTAAGCTTACCAAAGAATGCTTAGCGTATTCATTGTGACTTATACTTTTTTCAACAATATGAAACTTACGGTATTTTGTTGAATAATTTAGCTATTCTATTTTAATTTACTTCCTTGCTACGGAATAATGTTTGTTTAGTACATAGTCTATAAATTTGTCGATATACACTAGTAACTGATGTAGGTTATAAATTACACTATTTATTGTTCTCAAACAATATATAACCTGAGAATTTACAATAATTACTTAAATTTATCTTTATTAAACGTTTCCAATCCCATAAAACAATGCTCAAAGTTTATTTTTATATCCACTTTGATATTTACATTTAACCAAATTAAGAAGACTGCATGAATCTCTTATTTGACGGATATTTGTGTTTTTTTTGTTCGTTTGAAATAACAGAGATACAAAAAGTAGAGTCAGAAATTACTATAAAAATATGGTTAATAGAGAATGGGAAGTAATATTGACAGTTGATGTATGGAGGCTGTAATGCGGGTAATACGGATTGAATACCGCTCCACATTATATGACACGCGACGTAGTCGTCATCTCTGCTCTAAGGTATACTATCAATCACATATTAAAGTAACTGTCATAAACAATAAGTTTTATTTATATTAGATCTACAATGAATCTTCTTATGTAAGTCGGATCTTATAATTACAAATAATGACAATATCAATAGAAAAATCAAATTGGCAACAGTAGTTGCATTACATTAGTTACTTCAAATGTAGTTCGTAATTGAAATCCTAAACTTCTGTTTATTATTTGAAGTCGTATACACCTGTAGTATCTTTCCATCGTTTCTTCGACATTTATTAAGTTGATTTCTTCTTATAACGTAACTTAAATCTTACAAAATATATATTATATGGGATAAAAATCGCAGAAAGTTATTGTTCATCTTAAAATAAATATAGACATTATCTATGTTCTTAGATTTCAAACTGTAAGTATTCTATGACATTTATTTTTGTCAGTATGATCGAGAAAATTTTAATGGAATTCGTTTACTCGTTCATTACTCTATGGTATCCTGTGCCAAATTAGGTATTCTTATACCTGTGCTTGTTAATATTTACTGTTAACATTAAACATAAATAAATAAATAAAAATATCGTCAGTGTAGTTAGCTATAATCAACGAGCGTTTCATTTCACATGGTCGACGCGACTCACTACCTATAGTTCGAATGCACTTACCCTATTGAAAAGTACACTAGGTAGTTTTGATAATAATTTCTCTTCGTGATCAAATTCGAAATTCTATCATAGGTTAGGCGAATGATATATATCCATCATTATGTTTAAAACGTCACCGAAAGATATTTCTACAATTAATGTTTAGTTGTTGTAGGAAATGAATTCAAGCCGAATTTTGAAAATTTGAAAACTCTGTGAACTCGACATAGTTCTAATTTTTACTTTGTGACCTTTAATTCATTTAAACTCAGTTATCGTAATAAGGTGAAATGTAAGTTTTTAAGCGACGACTTTATGCCGTGTTGTGTATCTATATTTTCAAAGGTTTAAGAATTTAAACAATGTTATTATATTAACTATTGTCCTTAAAGAAATAAATATTTAATTTATACAAAATAATCAAATTATACAGATTATAAATTTAATACAGAGTTTCATTAATTTGTTCTTAAAAACTATATATTGTCTTCTATATGCATTTAAATAATAGACATATTTCATAATTATAAATATATGCTTAGTTATTATGTTCTTTTATATATTTAATAAATAATATTTAAATTTCTTTTATGCGGTAAAATTATAACATTACTCGAATAATCAGTTATATATATTAAGATAGACATTATAATCATTAAATGTATTATTTTAGAAATGTATATTTAATTACCAGAAATAACTAATAAATGATAAAAGCGTACCAGCAAAAGAATGGCAATATGAGTCTTAAAAGGTGATGACGATGATACTTTTATGGCACTTTTGTCGTAACGTTGTAATATATCTCATATTAATACTAATCGCTGCGAAACTTAATGTTAATTAAACCTAATTAAAATGATTGTGAGTGGACATATCATTGACGCAGAAGCATTTTTCACTTCACAGATTTTTCATGATTTTCAAACTCGGCTCCGTTAGTTCTAATTATTTACAGTGACTCTTAAATTATTGATACGTTCAATGATATTAACAGTTAGATATTGTAATTATTTATTATCGAGGCCACAAATATTGCATTTACATTTCGAATATTATGTATTGTTTATAAAGAATTGTTTTTGTGATTTATTAAAATAAAACATGTTTATTAATATACATATGTTAAAATATTCGAATTTAATAATTACGAACTTATACAATCAATTTATAGATATTGTTATACTAAGGAAATATAATTAATAAAATGAATAAACAAATATGAGTGAAAGATGAAATGAAGATAAAGATCATTACTTGCGATTGTATTTCATACTTCAATGACAGTTGAAATGTCATGTAGGAAAATGGATAAATATTTAGAAAGACTTATTGAAGTAAAATGCGAAAGTAACTAATGTTATAGTAAGCATTGTACCTTTTTTGTGATTTCTCCTTGATGATTTGCGACACATTCGGTTATGTTCTGTGACAATGTTTCTCGTATATCTTCAAGTTTCTTCAATACTGAATGAATCATCTTCAGTTGACCAAATACCTTATTGACAATTGACGTAGGAAACGAAAATAGTGGCATCAAATAATCTCGCTAAATTATTTTACATATGTCACATTAGTTTGTTCTGTTATTTATTTACTTTGTTACTTTATTATGGCACTGCATCAATGTCTGATGTTTTTGGCGTTTTGTTGTTGTAATTGCATATATTAAAAGTGCCTTTACGTGTTTAAACAGTAACGCGTGTGTTTCAGAATGTTTCAATGTTCAGTAAAGTATTTTGGTCGATGAAACGATGTCATCAAAAGTATTTCTTGTAGCAATTTTATGTCGCTTCCAGCAGTACATGTTTTGTTTATGAAATAACACAAGTGTATGTATCAATATATATGTATGTATAGGTAATATATCAATCGGTTTCCTAAATGTTATATTGGTTCAATTTTGTGACACATATGGTAATTACTTTTTATTGCTTATGAATAAATATAAAATTTAACTGTGGACTTTTGTGTATTAAAGACTAATTCCCGGTAAGGTTGGTTTTGTTTATATTTTTAAATTTAAAATTTCTTATTTTTAAGAGAACAAAATATTACATACATTTTAATTTATTTTGTTTTCTATATTTCTATATTTATTTCCATTATTTTTTTCGAACCGAACCTTGGTGCGTTTCACTTAAATATGTAGAACTGTAATGAGTTTTATGTGAGATATTGGGAAAAGGCAAACTTACTATCATTTTTATTCGAATAAATTCATCATATATTTATTTTGACTATGGTGCAAAATATTAAAATTGTTTATCATGAACTTTACTTTTCCACATCTTAACTTTTAGTGTTGATTTTTTTATGTTCATTTACATTTCACTATTTAAGGTGACCTAGCAAGAAGTTCAAAAGAAGAGCAAGCCTCCTGTCAAATAATGTATCGCTTTATTTGTCCAACGTCAAGATCTCAATCCTAGATCGACTCAGACCCAGACTGCTCAGGTTACCTTGTACAGTGGTTGCAAAAAGGTAAAGCTAAGACGTACTACATAGCGTTATCATTAGATTTGGTCTAGTAGTAGCAATAAAAACTAAACACTTTAAAATTTGGTATGAGAGCAGCGAAATATATGGTGATATAATGACAGCATTAAAGTGACTGTTCATCTTCTTATCTTCTAATGTGTACGTACCCAGAGAAATAGTCTACCGAAAATGTTTTCCATGTACGGTGGCGTATTTTTCAACCTATTACACATTTTTTTATTTTGTGACTGACCAACATAACATAGTCTTTACATTTACTTTAAATTTACCGAATATATTCTATCACATCATTAAAAGTAATACACGTTGTTGTTATAAATAAGAAAACAAAAAGTTGTTATAATGTTATAAAAATCAAAATAATTAATAAGTTGGTTTTTAAAATCAAAGATTCGAAAAACAAGTCAATTTGATAAAAAAAGCAGGCCAACGAACCATCTTATGTTGTTACTATTCCGCTGTATATCCAAAAAAATTGTTTAATTTGTACATTTTGGGAGGCAGCAGATGAAATACGACATAGTTTGACGGGGATTGAATGAAGGTGGACATATGTAATGAAGGTAGAAAGGGCACTGGACCTTTCCAGACCTCACTCACAAAGTGAACTACAAAAATACACAGTAATTAAAAAATCGATTCCTTATACACTCTGCTGTACTAAGTTTCTGATTCCTCTTTCAACTGATCCATACATGTAAGCTGCCTCCGCTGTGCTGAATTATAAAGTTATCTATGGTAGACATACTGAATGCAGAAAAACAACATTTTCGTAAGTAAAAGGTGTTTATTTAAATCCGTAGATCGACTCATAAATCAAAAATGTCTGTGATTTCGAGGTTTCAAAAATCTTACAATTTTCTAAATATTTTTTCTCTAGATTGATATGAGTGAAACATTCAAAACATAGTTAACTATTTACATTGGTTAATAATTATAACTAGGTACGTAACTATTATTTTTTGTTTTTAATAATTTTCGTTCATTTTTTTTTGTTTCAACAAAATTCTTATAAAATGCCCTTCTAAAATAATACCGTGTACGAATAGAAATAAAGTTGTACATATAAATTGAATATCGAATGCAATTAGCATTAATTATATTTTCTCTATAATATGAAAATACTTCAATATGATTTCACTTTGTACTGTGATTCATAGAAAATGACGCGAAAAGACAAAAGACAAATTTATATTAAAGTATTTTATACTTGAAGTCGAAACACTACAAAAAATGGAATATTAGTAACGAACGTAAAGTCCGTACATGGTAGACGTTATTTTAAGACGAGGGTCATCAAACAGGAAGCTCTATAATAATGTGAAATACTTAATTTATAAATAAGCTTTTCTGTACATAACTCTATAAAGGAAATTATAAATCCTAATACTAAAACAAATAACAATAGGTCTATCTACGGAGATTTATATCAAATATAGGTAAACATGTGGCACAGGCTACGTTTCCAATACAATACCAAAGTCAAAGAATACGGATAAAATATTCGCTAACCAACAGACTAATAAAGTGCATTGTTCTTCTTTCCATAGACAACGCGTGTAACGTACATGCACGCATGATAAAATGCGCTTGCTAATGTCCCATTATTAGAGTTAGAGAAAAACTAAACAGCCCTAAAGTAAAAGACATCATCAGCAGTCGAAAGATGACATGATTGTGAGAGGCTTACTTACTTTCCCTACGTTATCACTTTTTCTAATAACGGCCATCAGTTTTAGATGCAATATGTATATTATTATGTCGGTAAACGAAGACTAGGCAAATATAATTACAGGAAGCTTACAATATCACGCACATTAGTCTAAACCAGGCACAAAAATATTACAATCATTTTTCTAACTCTCAATAACTACTATTTTAAAAAAAACATTCTTTTCAAGTCTGTTGGTTAACAAAACACACCCTTAATTAAGAATAAGTAAATGTACCGTCAATCAATCAATCCTATATATAAGTATACCAGTTTGGAAGATGTCTATGTAAATATTGACGATTCATATTAAAAAAAACTGAACTGAAATTATAAATTTGTCTAATCTATACCTTAATGGTAAAATTCTGCAACAAATAAATCTATTGGGATATGCTATCAGAATAACTAAATCAAATTATTTATCGAAGCATAATTTCTTGACTATCTTAATTTATAAATCTCTATAAATATTCACTCAAATCAAACTTTTATTATATATTATAACAAAGAACTATTCAATACCTATTGTACGAATGAAATATTCGTGCTTCGCTAACTTCATTCAATATAATATTATTTTTTTTCAAATTACATATTTTATCATATTTTAATTGGTAAGAACTTATTATCTTATCTACTCATTATTGAATTAATCGGCTCAATTAATTAAGAAGTTAAACCATGCTATTATCTATCTGGTGTTTCATCAAATTATGCTAGAATAAAATTCATTCTCCTAATTTCATATTATTATTAATTACATAAGGCACTCCATTAATTTTGCTGTTTTGTCCAAAGGGGTTGAATTCTATTAATTACGGATTTTTGCTATGAAAATGAAGACGATTGGAAGTTTATTGTAAAATTTAGTTCAATGGATTTAATTTAATTGGTGTGAATTTCGAAACGGTGTTTATATATAACAAAATAACATAACTCTGAGTAAAATTTAGACAAAAATAAGAGAGTAAAAATAACAGACAATTAGTCAAAAAGAAGGTACGAAGAAAAACTTTTAAACACAGATATTAACAAATTTATCACATACATATCAAAATAGATAAACATAGACACTTGCAAAATTTTAATAATCAAAAGGGTAACAACATTTAAAACAACATTGTGTGCAGCAAAGTCTAATGTTAAATAAAATGCTTAAAACTGGTTTAAAATATCCGAAGATTCTAATGAGAAAAGGAAATATTAACATACACTTTATATCGACGTTGTTGGCCCCTAATTATTTAATTAAAAAGCCATTTTACTCATAAGTAACCTGTTTTAAAATGTATGAAATTTGTCTACCTAAATACATTTACGAGCTTTAATTCAGCTACCTGGAATTTCAAATGTTTAAATTCGCGCGACGTCTTCTGGAGCCCCCCTCCCCCATTTAATGATCAATAGAATTAGATAGAGATATAAAGTGTTTTGTATTCGGGTTTCATTGTAATTTAAAATCATAGAAGATATTTTGCCGAGACAAGAATATAATTTATTCACAAATGCCGCAAGTGAGAACAATATAAACGTTTACATCTTATTTTGTTGAGTAATAGGAAAGTGGCGTTGCGCGTATCATTGCATTCCAATCACCAGACGGTTCGCGTCGCGATTCAATTTAAACGATGTTTTCGTGTATAAATTACTAATATTACAAGATTTTATCGCTGTATTTCTATCTAAATCTTCGACGTCTTATAAATCGAATCATTTGATTTTGTTTAAATCTATATGTTTACGTCTATTACTCGTTTAAGATTCCGATTCTCTATTTAAATGTAATTTAGCTAGGTTTTAGTAAATTTCGTTTAACTCCCTGGAGATAGTAGATTTCGTTGAGCTTATTGCGTACAGGTCGTCCACGCGACAGGGCGGTGTATATTTGTCTAAACGTTGGTCCCTATGATTGCTATTGTGATCGTTTGACGTTGCGCTGCGAACAGCGCAGACAGCGGCGGCGG